>UCOH01009775.1:0-10569 GCA_900474275.1 Synergus japonicus
AAACTGTAAACAATGAGTGAAATACAACAAAATACATCAGTGGAATTCGACGATACGCTGACCGACGCCAACGCCGATACCCACGCCGACGCCAACAGACATGTGTCACACAGCGTTGACAAAAGGAAAAAAGCGGGTACAGCAAAAAGTTTAATTGCGGTCCCACTGGAGAGTGCATCCCAAAATCCTGACCTGAGGGACTCAGCCAGCTTGCAGAGGGGAGAACGGAAAAGCGGGCGCAGTAACCTTGGAGTGCCGCCCGCACGGTACGGGAACCCCGTGCCAGGTAAAGGGAGTGGAAAAAAGCCAACGGGTAAGAAAAGTGATGCACCCCTTAGCGTACATAGCGAGAGAGAGAGAGCAACACGGGATATCTTGGAGAATACCGAGGAAGCACGAGGACCCCCGAGCGAGAGATCGGTTGGTGACCGATCGTGCCACATACGATCAAGACGTTCCGGAAAATCGAATCGCTCAACTGCTAGCTCAATCGCACGGAAGCGTATGGAATGGGAACTGCGACAAGCACAGGAACTGGACCGCCTTAACCGCCAAAGAGAAGAGGTGGACCTAAAGCGGCTTGAAAGAGAAAAGGATATGCTGGCTTTACAAACCAAGCTAAGATTGGCAGAACTCGATGAGGAAGCTGACACAGATGATGACACGTCTTCTATAGAGTCTGTACAATCAGTACGCTCGAAAGTAGAGGAATGGCAGAGACCTGCCCCAATAAGGGAGGACAGTGGCACTCACAGAAGGACCTGTGATATAGTAGGACCTCAGAAGCCACAAAGGAAGGACTCAGAAACCTCACGATTAGAGAAGCTGATGGCTAGAACAGCCATAAACAAGGATCTGCCTAATTTCGGCGGGGAAATAGCGGAATGGCCGCTATTTTTCCAATGTTTCAAGAACACAACACAAGTATGTGGTTTTTCTAACGCCGAAAATATGGCACGCCTACAAAAATGCCTTAAAGGTAAAGCTTTAGAATCTGTCAGGGCTCTTCTTATGACAGACAATGTAGAGCAGGTAATGCGCATTCTGGAAAGACGCTTCGGACGACCCGAATATATCGTTAAAAACTTAATATTCAAGGTGTCGAGCAATCCAGAGTTGAAGGAGCATCAGCCACAATTATTTATCGAATTTGTGGATACAGTGACAAATCTAGTAGCAACTATAGAGTCTTTAGGTCGTCCTGAGTACCTAAATAATCCAATGCTCGTAGATCAGCTGATAAGTAAGCTCCCTTTTTCTAGGAAATTGCAATGGGCAACATTTATCCAAAATGGAAGTGAGGCGACGGATCTCAAGAAATTTTCAACTTGGCTTGAGGATCAAGCCTCCATAATGAGCATGATCTGTGACCCGGTAACTATCAAACCGGGTAAATCATTGATAGGAGCGATAGGAGAGCCCAGCAGCAAAATTATATGTACATACTGTGAAGCAGAGCATCCAACATCACAGTGCGATAGACTAAAGACCCTTAGTCTGAATGAGCGATGGAATTGGGTCAAGAGTAAGAAAATTTGTTTCTGCTGTCTGAAATCAAGACACCCCAGCAAGAATTGCAAAAGAAGGCGCTGCGGAAAAAATGGCTGCAACAAGCGTCATCATCCAGTGCTCCACAGCGATTCTGAAAAGACGGAGGAGTCAAAATGGAAGAACGAACCCCAAGCAACATCGTCAAAGACTAGAGAGGACGAAGTCGCGACGATAAACGTCGTCCACAAACGTAGAAGACACGTTTTTCTAAAAGTGGTACCGGTAACCCTGACGGGACCAAAAGGGGAAGTAGAGACCTACGCTTTTTTGGACGACGGATCACAAATGTCCTTGATTCAGGACAGTTTAGCCGAAGAACTTGGTTTGAAAGGAGAGATCGCACCCTTTAAAGCCCAGTGGTATAATAATTCCACGACTGAAGATCCAACATCTCGACGGGTCAACTTGAAGATTCGCGGTACCACCGGAGAGGAGTTCCATCTTCAAGGTGTACGAACCCAGAAGAACTTGAGTCTAGCCAGGGAAACCAAGAGAGTGGACACCGACACCTGGACATATCTAAAGAATCTTCCTCTACCTGACGTGATGTATGCAGAGCCGAGGATCATGATTGGGCAGGATTTCGGGGTATTGATTACACCTAGGAGAACAGTCTTCGGGAAAGGTAACGCACCTATGGCATCTCTAACACCTTTAGGTTGGACAGTCCACGGTCCCTGTAATTTTGAGAGTGCAGAATCAGAATGCGTGATGCACTGCTACCAGGGTGAGACGGACGAGCTCGTGGAATCTATGCAAAAATTTTGGAGCGTAGAATCCTTTGGAGTGAGCTCGACCGCAACCAGGTTACGTTCTAAAGAGGACCAAAGGGCTGAAGAGGTACTGAATAGGACAGCACGACGATGTGGAGACCGGTGGGAAACTGGGCTTCTCTGGAGAAGGGATGATGAAGTCTTGCCACCCAGTCGCCACCTGGCAGAGAAGCGTTTTCGACTACTGGAAAAGAAGATAGATCGGGAACCAGCATTGAAGATCGAGTATCACAAGAAGATCCAGGATTATGTGGAGAAAGGCTACGCTCGTAGACTAACGAATGAAGAGGTCACACAAGAGGGTCCAAGAACATGGTACCTACCGCACTTTTTAGTCTTCAATCCCAACAAACCTGGTAAGATGCATATCGTCTTCGATGCAGCGGCTAGAAGCCATGGGGTAAGTCTAAATGACAGACTTTTAAAAGGTCCAGACCTTCTTTGTTCATTGGTTGATATCCTTTTCCGCTTTCGAGAGCGAGCAATAGCTATATGCGGCGACCTGAAGGAGATGTTCCATCAAGTGAAGATACGAAAAGAAGATCAATCCAGCCAGAGAATATTCAGCCGAGATCAAAAGACCGGCAATCTTATTGTTCTCGAAATGTTGGTAATGATTTTTGGAGCGGTTTCATCACCTTATGTTGCCCACGAGATCAGGAATAGGAACGCCAGAGAGTTCAGAGAAGCCTACCCAGAAGCCTACAAAGTCATCACAGAAAATCATTATATGGACGACTACCTGGACAGCATTGATACTGTTCCCGAAGCTATTCAACGAGCAAGCGAAGTTGCAAAAGTACACCAAAAAGGAGGTTTCGAGGTACGAAATTGGATGTCTAATTCCAAAGAAGTACTAGCGACGCTACCCCAAGACGCACTGGCACAGGGCGGAAGCAAACTTGCTCTTGAGTCGGAGAGTTTACAACGAGTACTAGGGGTAATATGGTCTCCAGACAGTGACTACTTTACATTCACATCTGTGTTTCCGAAGGTGGATCGGAAAATCGTCGATGGAGAAAAACAGCCAACTAAACGAGAGGTATTAAAACTCGTGATGTCAGTTTTTGATCCCCTAGGTCTACTTTCAGTAATGTCGATAAGGGCCAAGATTCTCATGCAAGATGTGTGGAGGGCAGGGCTCGGATGGGATCAACCACTACCGGAAGAGCTGACTAACAAATGGAAGACCTGGTTGGAAGATTTACGAGGCGCTACCGAACTGCGAATCCCGCGGTTCTATGCTCTTGGAATCGGACAAATAAAGGACATCCAACTGCACATTTTCTGCGATGCGAGTCAACAAGCCTTCGCAGCAGTCGCATATTTTCGACTGGGGGGGGGGAGAGCGGCACAAAGGCGACCCTGGTATCGTCGAAAAGTCGAGTAGCTCCTCTAAAAACAATAACAATCCCGAGGTTGGAATTGCAAGCAGCAGTTATGGGTGCCAGGTTAGCAGCAACAGTGACCTCTGAACACAGCCTCCACATAACGAAGAAGATTTTTTGGACCGATTCCGAAACAGTGATGAAATGGATCCGTTCGGAAACAAGGAAGTACCCAAGTGTCTTCGAAGCCAACAGAGTTGGAGAAATTCTAGATACAACCAAAGTGAAAGATTGGAGATGGATCCCTACCAAGGAAAATGTTGCTGACGAAGCTACCAGAGACACGGAGCATCTGGAGATAAAATCCACCAGTAGATGGTTCACAGGTCCAGAATTTCTCAGCCAAGATGAAACTTACTGGCCTCAAGATAAGTGGCAGGCATCAGAAGTGGAAAAAGAATTCTGTCTACAGATTCAGGAAAAGGTAAAACTCGGAGATGTGATTGATGTTCACAGGTTCTCCAGCTGGATGAGGATGATTCGCGCACTAACTTGGACGAGAATCTCAGCTAAGAAGTGGAGAACATGGCGACGAGCACCTAAGGGTGACATCAAGAAGCTGTACTTACCAGTGACACACGTATTTGAAGAGGAGACCAAGATCCTGAAAATGATACAAGCAGAGAGTTTCCCGGGTGACGCCCAGCATCTTCAAGAACGGAAAGATGTCAGTCGTGGATCACGACTTTTACAGCTGTCACCTACAATTGGCGATGATGGATTGATCCGTATGGATGGTCGCATCAGGGCATGCAGTGGAGTTGGACTGGCAGCGAGGCAACCCATTATTTTGGATGGAAAGCATCCAGCAGTACGTCTCCTAATACACACCCTCCACGTCAGCGTAGGCCATCAGGGAAGAGAAAGGGTCCTAAACGATCTTAGACTGAAATTTTGGATCATCGGAGCCAGAGCAGCCGTGAGAGCTGTTTGGAATGCTTGTCAGCACTGCCGTAATAAGAGAGCACAGCCATACATTCCTCCAATGGCTCAGCTTCCAGCAGTTAGAACGGAAGGATTCGTCGCACCGTTCACCAACACAGGAGTGGACTATTTTGGCCCTTTCCAGGTCACTATTGGACGCAGGAAGGAGAAACGATACGGTGTACTCTTCACATGCCTAGCGATTCGAGCGGTGCATTTGGAAATCGCACATTCTTTGTCCACAGATTCCATGATTATGGCTCTAAGGCGAATGATGGCAAGAAGAGGAAAGCCGAAGAAGATCATGTCCGACAACGGCACCAATTTTATCGGTGCTCGACGTATCCTGGCAGAAGCATGGGCAGAGTTGGATCAGGACGAAATTCGACGACGAGCATCAGCAGAACTAATAGAGTGGGAATTCATTCCACCTGGAAGTCCCCACATGGGAGGAGCTTGGGAGAGGCTTGTCAGGTCAGTAAAGACAGCTCTCGAAGCTATCATGAAAGAACAAGCCCCAAAAGAAGAGGTTCTCCAGACCATCTTTACCGAAGCAGAATACTCCGTAAATTGTCGCCCACTTACCTACGTTCCAGACGATCCGACCGTACCGGAAAGCTTGACACCTATGCATTTTTTGCGTAGCAACGTTACTACCACGGACGAACATCATGGAGCACCAGGCATTTTCCAAAAGGGAGATTGTATAATGAGAAGGCAATGGCGAATGAGTCAATACTTTGCTGATCAATTTTGGCAACGTTGGATAAAGGAGTATTTGCCCACCCTTAATAAACGGTCAAAGTGGCATAGAGGTCAAAGCGACCTAAAAATCGGCGATCTGGTGATCATTGGAGATCACAAACTTCCCAGGAATCAATGGACGAGAGGACGGGTCAAGGAAGTGTTCCCAGGGACGGACGGACGAGTCCGAGTGGCAGAAATCACGACCGCAACCGGAACATATCGCCGACCCGCGACAAGATTACGCGTCCTCGAAGTCTAATGTATCTCGATGTATTTTCGATACAGGAGGGGGAATGTTACGGACGCTAAATAAGATGTATTTAAATTCCAAAATATTTTAACAGTTTCAGCTCCAAAAGACCAACCAGAGACCCATGAGCAATTTGTACCTCCAAATAGGAGAAAAGTCTATAAAAAGTGTAAGAGGAAAAAAGGGTCCCTGGGTGGTCTAGGTACAATCGATGGCAGTTCCATTCTTAACCTCAGACGATTGAGACGCGTTGTCATTTTCTCAAAACTATCTGTCTTTTCATTTATGTTTTATCTGTGTGTTTTTCCTCATATATTTTATTCAAGATTATTATTCGCTATTCTCTACCCTTTAATTTTCTCATTCCTTTAACGTGCAATAGAAACTACTTTTAAACTACGGACATAAATAAACTTATTGTGTGAAATTTCCATTAAAAATAAACTTGGTGTGATATTGTGACAATAAATAGATTAATAATATTTCGCGAGTGTTAATTATTATTGGCCTTTCTTTCCAATTAACCACGTTTTGCCCCTATACTTAAAGGCTCACATTTTTATAATTATCACACCCTTTCAGGGGTTTTTGGTTTGTTTATTTATATGTGTAATATTATTATCAAGAATTTTATTAATTGAAATATTTGTGTAAAAAAATTTTAACCACTAATGTCTAACAATAATTGAAAAACAGTTTAAAACAAATACTATACCGACATATACGATTACAAATACGGGCCCTTAAAGAAAAATAAAGTTGTGTGTTAAAGAAGTGAAACTTCGGGAGTTGTTTGCCAATGAAAATAAAGTAAGTGAAAGATTAAAAATAATACAAATACGGCACATAAAAGAAACTAATTGGAAGATTAAAAATCAATACAAATATTGCACATAAAAATAGCAATGAATTACTAGAGTGAGTTTAAAAATTTTTCTATTAAAAATAAAAATTTGACGTGAAAGTTTCACGTCTCTTGATGCCTATGGCCACCCTGGCAAATAACCATTGAATTAATTTGTTTAATTACAAGTATTTGTTTAAACTTAAAAAAAGTATTGGATCTAGTATATATATTCTTACAATAAGTAATCGCAACTTTAATTTAGTTAATTAAGGCTTCTTGATCCAAGTAAATACGGAATAAAAATCGAGAAAATGTGAAAAATAAAAAAATACAATTTTATTATAAAAATCGATCAGAAAATTATTATAAATTATTCCCGAATTTTTACACAATTTTTATTCAAGGGTTCTAGACTTGGACTTTAAAGGGTTAACAGATTTTAGAATATTTTCAAGGATTTCGAAGGATTAAGGCCATGTAAGACTTACCCGATCCCTACCTTACCGATATTTTTTTCTCTGAAACGCTACGTCTATATTTATTCAGATATAAATTGAAAATTTCTAAAATTAAAGAAAATATGCTAAGGTATCACATGTCCTCAAATAAAAAGAATTTTCATTTTTTTAATATTCTACGGAATTTTGAGGGATTTCAAGAGATTAGTGTGATGTTTAAAAAACGTTTGCAACATTTTACGAAATGTTTAGGAATATAAAGTGATTAAGTAATTGCAAAGTTCCGCATCAAATTAGTATCATAAATTTATAATAATAGAAGGAAAGGAAAAGAGCGGAGATCGAGTTGACGTATAAATTAAATAAAATGATAACATTATTTCCTCAAGTACGAAAAATGGTTATTGTTATTACTGTATTTCGAGGTTTTTTCAGATGCGTACATATTATGATGTATTTAATATATGTGCATAAATAATATGATTCGCTTAACCCGAGAGTGTTAGAAGGTCATTAATAATATAATTGTTGATTAAATTTTCGTAATAATGGACAATAACATTTAAGTCCTTCCATTTTTCGAAATAAAGTTTTTTTTTCATATACTCTGTTATAACTTTGAAAAAATAAATATTTGTGACTTGATTGCAGTTAGTATATATATAGCGCAATGAATGAATAAAAAATTATTAGTATCCATTCGAAAACCTCATCAAAACAAAGATTCTTATCCTCCATCATAGTCTCTATAAAAAAATGAAGTTCATTACTAAAACTGCTTCACGCAATAATTGTGGTTTTCTTCAATTTTATTGATAGGTTCAATAAAACATAATACTCACATATCCTTAAAGCTAAATATTAAGAAATCTTTGTTAACATAAAAGTTTAATACTGAATTTCTTAATGAATTTCTTAATAAAAATCCTAAAATTTTCAATAATTGTTTTAAAATTCTTCAAAGTCATTTCAAATCCTTTAAATCACATAGAAAATTGTAAAATCTTTTAAAATTCATAAAAATCTCTTAATATTTCCTACAGTCTTTCAAAATTCCATAAAATAAATAATAATAATAATAATAATAATAATAATAATAATAAATAATAATAACATGTTTAATAAGATAATAATGAAAGTAAAGTTACATCAATTGCTTCGTATCACTATAACAAAAAAAAGTCATAATCCGGTATGGTCTAGTGGCTAGGATATCTGGCTTTCACCCAGAAGGCTCGGGTTCGATTCCCGGTACCGGAAATATTTTTTTTAAATTAAAATTTTGAAATATGAATAGTATAATAATTATACTATTATAATATTATAAAAAACTTTAAAAAACAGAAAAATTAAAAAAAAATTTTAAGCGTTATACATATTCTCGTGAAATATGAAGGGTTTTAAAAGGCTTGTAAGAATTTTATGAAATTTTGATTTTTTAAAGTGATTTTAAAGAATTTGATTGAAATTTTAAAGAATGTCACAAGATTTCTGATTTATAAAAGATTTTGCATAATTATATGGAATTTTAAGAAGTTTCGTACCCTATAACAAAATACAATCATAATCCGGTATGGTCTAGTGGCTAGGATATCTGGCTTTCACCCAGAAGGCTCGGGTTCGATTCCCGGTACCGGAAATTTTTTCTTTTAAATTAATATTTTTAAACATGAATAGTATTTCCCTGGTGGCCATAAGATTAAATTTTTTCATTTTCCTGACTTTTCCCTGATTTTTCCCTGACTTTCAGACAAATTTCTCTATGACAGAAAATTATTGAAAATAAGAACAAATTTTCAGTAAATGTACTATTGAGATTTTTTTAAAATTTCGTATGTTAATATTTCATGAGAACCATTAATTTTTCACTAATTAAATTTAAGTTGCTCAAAATAATTTTAAATCCTTCAAATTTCTTAAAAAACTTCAAAATCTTTTAAAATTCCTAAATTCCTAATTCACTGAAATCTTTTGAAATTCTTACAAACATCATTAAATTCATTAAAATTTCACTATTACATTTAAAATACAATAAAATGTCATAAATTATTTAAAATCTATTAAAATCCCATGAAATCCTTCAAAATTTCATAAAATCTTTTACGAATCATAAAAATCTCGTGAAACTCTTTGAAATTCAATACAGAACTTTGTAATTCCATAAAATACATTAAAATCTCTAAATAAAGATTCTTGGAAACACAAACCCCACAACAAAAATTATTTTTAAATTATTATTTCTTTTTTACTTTTTTTATTATTTTTTTAAATTAATTTATTTAAATACAAGCTTCTTAAACTTATCTACAATTCCACGAAAAATTTGTATATCTCATAAATAATACGTAAAGATTTCTTAAAATTCTTGAAAACCTCTTGAAATTCCATAAATTTCTAAAAAATGTTTTATAAGTCTTAAAAATCGTGTGAGATTGTTTAAAATTTCATGAGGAACATTTAAATTCCTTAAAATCATTTTAAAAATGTAAACCTTTCTTAAAATTGCTAAGAGCCTTTTAAAATCCTTTAAAATTCCACGAGAACGAGAATACTTGTAATTCTTTAAGGCCATGTAAGACTTATCTGATCCCTACCTTACCGACATTTTTTCTCTGCAACCTTACTTGTACATTTCTTGAAATATCAAATTGAAAATTTCTAAAGTGAAAGAAAATATACTAAGGTATATTTATCTGGTCTTAAATTTTTGTAAAAAAAAAAAATTATTTGGAAAAAATTGTTTTTTTTTTTATAAATGTCAATATTTAGGACCGGATAAACGTACCTTAATGCTTTAGCATCAATTATAGAAATTTTCAATTTGATATCTCAATAAATATGGAAGATATCGTAGCAGAGAAAAATGTCGGTAAGGTAGAGTTCGGGAAAATCTTACAAGTTTCTTAAAATCTTTTATAATGATATGATAAACATTTAAACTTTTAAATTTATAATAAATCTTTTAATCGGGAAACCCCCTTGTTGTAATAACTCATAGTATTAATTCTTATAATGTTCAGCTTCATAAATCGCCATTATTTCATACAGAATTAAGTTCCCAATCCTCGAATCGATCGTCAGGGCGCCCAAATCATACTGTAGAAGAGAGATTTGTTCGTCAGAATCAATTGGTACATTTGCCAAATGGCGGTACTTACAGAGCTCTTTATAGTGGATTCATCAAGATACATTATGTAAGCTATAGTGGACCTGTATCTGTAAATGAGGATAATAAGGTTACAGTAGTACATCCACCAGGAACATTACTTGGACTGCCTACAGTTTCTTCATAATTTTAGACCACGAAGGAATAATAAGGAGACCCAACTGCCAGTGGAAAGCCTTTCGAAACTGGAAACAAAAAGTAGATCGAAAAGAACTTTGTTTGAGTGCGCATGTGCGCAGTTGTCCTCTTCCTACTCGTGGGAAAGTGTGCGAGTGAGAAAGTTTTTAAAATTGACATTAAATAGAGAGGTTATTAAATATTTAAATCCTTTATAATCCTCGCATCACAACGTTGTTCAAATCAATATAAAAAATCTTTGACTATATATGTATAATATGTAAAAGATCAAAAAGTACATTTTTTAAATATAAGATTCAGATTTAAAAATATTCTATGGTTTACAGT
>UCOH01009787.1:0-43952 GCA_900474275.1 Synergus japonicus
GAGTCATACGACCCATGTACACTTGCTCGCGTAGCAATCTACAAAGGTGAATTCTATGTAGAATTCACCACGAGGGTTTGCTACACTTTAGAGATATGATAACTAAAACTTTAACACAAAAACGAGACGCGAGAATCGGCGTTGGCATCACACACGTGGTTGTTTGATTTTATATGATTTTGTTGATCCGACGAGGGATCTCCGATCGAACAGAGTCGAACGGTTTCCGAACTCTAGGTGAGAACAGGCTTTTTATGCGCAAGGGCATACGATACGAGATATAAGCACGCGAGAGCTCTACACGGCACGATCGATTATGATTGAATGATGATAAATGTGTACTGCCAACGCCGTTCATGCGCAGGAGCGCTTGTCCTTTATTCTACCGCTTGATTGGTCTATAATCACGCGAAGAATTAAAATAATAAAATTAGGTTTATAAAAAGTATTGTGACGACGGAACAAGGGGATTAATAATAGCTCCCATTTTCGGTTGTTTCAACGTTTAAGTTGGCTACGCCTTGGGACGCGGCGCTCGTCATATGAAAACATTCCGGGCGTCGATTTACTTTCGAGAATTCACGCATAAACGTTGACGTATTTAAGGGAAGCTGTAAACCATCTATTTCGGTTGACCAGCTAACGTGCGCGGCACAACGAAAAGTTCCTTCTCGACCTTATCGTACTTTGCAACCATAATCATTTTCAAGTGATACTCTATTAGAAATTTCCTAAGAATTTTCCTTTACTTTAATTTTAAATTACAGAAAATTGTTTAAGGAGTTTGAAATAAATTTGAATCAATTTGAATTTGAGTATAAATCACTAAACAGTTGGTCAATATTTATTATTTGTCAAATGTGTAGATAAAATCCAAGATACCTGGAATAAACATTCTAAATAAATAGATTCTGTATTTCGCGTAAGTCATTTGAAGAATAAGATTTATTCAGCCAATAAAATTTCTTTCCTAGAATAAAGATATTTCAGTGTAGAGGCAAAGTTGGTCGGGTAAGACATTTCCTGACCTTTTCTACTTCCATATGTGTCAGACGGTGATACCAATCGCCGATCAGTAGTAACAGTCAATGCGGAGTTTTGTGATCGTTCTAGACGCTGATTTATGCCACAATTTCTGCCCTTAACTTCACATTTTCAATTCGTAAAATACATTCTATCTTTCATTATTATTCAGTTAAACAGAGAAATATCTGGGAAAGTTCACACCAATCCTCTACATGATTCTACGCTTATTTCTCATTAAGTTATTTGTCTGATAGATTTTCCCCCCAAAAAAGTTTCTAGGAATGCTTCAGATAATTGTGAAATGTGCATATAATGTTATAATTTATATAAAGTATTATAATTTGATAAAAGAATTCATAGTAAGTCACTTGTTATGAAATGTAATTAATTTGAAAAAGACCTACATCTCTCATGGCGTCTCCAATAATTGTTTTTCTGGTAGTTTCGCATGATCGACGTAGATAAATTCTCGTCTGACACCATGACAACCGTTTAAAAGGACCATGTTCGTTAAGCTATGTAATTACCGCGTGGGAGAAACACCAGGCGTCGAACCATATGTAAGCACGACAAGCTGATTACGAATTGTCCACGTGTATCTTTTCTGAAAAACAATCTCATTTCTCAAATTAATTTCTATTGCTTTTCCCAACAATTACTCTACCTAATATACAATTTTTTCTGCAACTATTACAATAACATGCAATAATAAATCCCAAATACAGGATTCCTAAGTTCTTTTAATTAAGTTTAATTATCTTAATAGATTTTCTTGTTACGCTTATAGTCTAAAAATAAAATAGTCACTCTTGTTATATTTGCGCAGAGTTGCTTGCCATATCCTTTTTTCTTCAAATACCTTTTCCTGTGTTTTGCGATCGTTCGTGTGTGAGTGACTACGAAAGCTATAGAAGTTTAACGATGCTTAGAAGTCGGAAGCTATTTGTAAGCAAATCGCACGAGTACAGTTGGACCACTCCACATATAGGAAAAACTCATGAAAAGCACGCTTTAGAGAGACGTTTTTCTAGCTTAATAATAGCAGGGTGAAAATGTATTTTCTTTTATTTCAATAGGTATAAAAGACTCTCAGCTGGCTGAGAAGATAACTCGATACTGAAAATCTTTTATCATCTGTGAATGATAATTTAAAGTTATCAAATAAGTAAGCTCTACATTTTTCGTTTGAAATTGCTTTTTGATGCCAGAGGCTTGGATACAAAAACCGAAACAGGGTGTTTCCTGGTAGTGATAAATTTCGACGATAATGCTCGACAATGCCAACACGTAATTCTCGATAACGCGAATAAAAGAAGAGCCGGTAATTTACGGTCCTCGAACCGCTCTCACTCTGGATTCGATGTCCCAGAACGGCTGCCCTTTTCCCATGATCTTCAGTTCGCCGAATTAGGGAGGTACCGAAGCATCCTCTAAATTTCGTACAATCGACGTCCAAAGCATAGCATTTCTCGTCCACGCCTGTGCTCTGTCTTTAAATGGGCGTGTAATTTATCCTTCACTTAGTGCTTGCGACTTTTTCTTGCACACTCATAGTCTTTTGTTGAACCAAATTGAACTGACCAGCTAAAATCGAAACATGAAATATTGACATTGAAACAATATTCTATTTTTAGAGGGTTGTTTAGAACCTCTGAATCCTAAATGAGCATAAGTATTCTCACAACTTGTAGTAAAGAAAATACCGTACGAGAAAGTTACGATAAGTAAGAAACATTTAATTTCTTGTGGCTCTTTTCTAAAAGCAGCGTGTACAAAATATTGTACACGCTGACGCCATAATTATATTCTCCTCAGTCGAATCGAATCGTAATAACGTGAGCTAAACAGAAATATTAATTCTTCTGTGACGACGATTTGATGACGTTATTCCACATTGCTGCTTCGATCATTAGGAACACAAAATTTCATTAAATCTCCTGTTTTCATTAGTGAGACATTTCCAAAGAAAAAATCAATCATTGCGACATATATTTTTTAATAACATGAATACTTGAAAAAAAGATTATGATTTGAGTAATGATAAGGTAACAAAATTGGTGAGTTTTTTGAGTAAACAGCTGCAAAGTCACTAAATTACTATTTACCAATGGAAAAAAGGGTCAATGTTCCGATTAAGCTTATCGTGACTATTTAATCCCTTTTTTCAACGAAATCGATAATTTCGTTTGCAGAATACTTCATAAAACTGATATTAGTGACAAAACCGTACTGATAAAAAAGAAGGATTGTAAAGTCAGTTTATTTAATTGAAAACATTATTTTTATGCACATTTATTGTATTTAATTCTCCGTGAAGCATTAAACGACTTTAAATACATAACTAAGACACAAAGATAAACACAAGTTTACCTAATATGTAACGGCATAATTTGCCAAGGGAATTAATCACATCAATGTTACGTTCCCTGTACTCCAGAGTGGAATAAGCTGATCGTGTCTCAAGAATTCTCCCTCACCACATAATTACTTGTTGGAAATATTAAGCTTAGAGTATATTTAACATTCATAATCGACTGAATTTTTAGTAAAAAAATAGTTAAACATTTAACTAGAAAAAAGCAATTTAATTAGAAAATGATTGAAAAGTTCTGAACGTTCAAATGAACGCATTTTTGTATTGATTGTATTTGTAACTATAAAAATTTTCTAAATATTGATTCATTTACATTGAGAATAATAAAGAATTGAGTAAACTTGTAATCCTGATTGTTATTTTTAGTTGGCACAATATTTCTGGATAAAATATAATTTGCAAAGGATATTTCGTTCATTTGAACGTTCGAAACTCTATTCACATATAATATTAGAAAAATGTATTGAACCCATAATAAGCTAGTTAACCGAGATATTAAATCTCACCTCTAAATAAATATAAATATGTTATAAGATGTTTATTATCTTACATTTGTATTAGTATTTGAAAATATATTTGTTTCGAGTCTTCGAGAATGTCTCCAACTCTTTGGCACGAACAGGGCGTCGTCGAATTGAAAATAACCGCCAGCTAGGACCAGCTGTTGGCACGGGCTCGACTGTTGACACAACTTTGACAGATACGTTGACAAAGTCTTGAGTCTCGGTGCAGTTTGCACTTTTTATGATTTCGAAACCATTAAAAGTCGATAAATTCCGACGTGGTTACGAACATCTAGGCAGAGATAGGGTTATTTTCAGATCTCGAAGACGACTCTAATGTTCGCTTGTAAAAACATGGGGAATCATCGAGACTGCCCCAATGGTTTTTCTCCTGTTTGTCAACCCGCGGTCGCGGGGGCAAACAAACATTAGTTCCCTGCCAAACTCACTTGGTGACAAAGCATTTACTACTGGACAGATTCAGGGATGCACAGTGAATAAATAAAATCATATTTTCTTATTTAGAGCATAATTTGAATTGAATTATGAATAATAATGAATTGCATGGATTTGATGTAGATCAAAAGGATTAACTCACAGAGATTTTTCTCTGAGAGTTTGTTTGTAATTCGAAATAACATAATTTAATTTTGTTGCAGCCCTGGTACCTACATATTGCTAGTATCACCACCGCACGCGTCGCTTGCCGATATTATTTATAGCAGGAGACGAATTCTTTTTCGGGGCCAGGAACGCGATAGCAAACCTTGTCTGGCGCCACTGGAACTTAAGTGCGACCACGTGTCTCTAACCTAAATATGCTTATGCACACTCTTGACATACTTGCACGCGTAGCTTCTCAAATAATACTAAATTACTCTTAAGTTACTATCGTAGATCCTGTCAACTAAACATAACTTCCATGTCGCAGACTATTACTAAAATTGTAAAGGATGAGCTCCTCAAATTCATTTAACACTCTCTTATTATCTCATGACTCAAGCTAAGAACACAAATTTCATGTTTCAGGAATATGGAACGAGAAAAGAAGCAACAATTATTAGAAACTCCGCGGACCATTACTAGGAAAATTGAAAGCTACATTGCCAAGTGGGTATATTCCAGAATTTTATAATTTGTAATATATTATAAAACAAGAACGAACGCGCGCGCATTTACTTTATTTTTCAATATTATATAATTTATAATATTTTATATCTCTAATCTCTTACAATCTATGTTAAACTTTGTGAAAATCTCTAAAAATTCTAAGAAACCTGCATTTGAAAACCTGCGAAATCGCTTGAAATTTGTGAGAATCTGTTAAAATTTTCAGAAACTTCTTCAGATTCTTTTAAATTCAATGATAATAATTAAAATCTCCTTTATATCCTTTAAAATTCATTATAAGTATTAGAAATATCTTCAAATTCCATGAAACCGTTAAATATTCGAGAAAAATTACCAAACTCATAAATCTTCTGAAATCCACGTTAAAATTCATGAAAATTTCTAAAAATTCCTATAAACCTTTTGAAATTCCATGAAAAACTTTTAAATATCTTAAAATTCCCCGAAAAATTCTTGAAATTTTACAGTAAAATTTTAAATCTCTATATCTTTTATATCCCTTTAAAATATTACATAGAAATCTTAACAAATTCCATGAAATCTTTTAAAATTCTAAAAAAATTCACGAAATATCCTAAATTCCCATACAATTCTACAAAATCGTTTTAATATCCTAAAAATCTCTTGAAATCCATGTTAAAATGAAATCCTTTCGAATTCTCACAAAATCATTTAAATATCAGACAAATCTCTTGAAATCACTTATAATTATTAGAAATCTTATAAAATTCCTTAAAATTTCAGAATAATATTTCAAGTTCTTTAAAATCCCTTAACATTTTACGAAATATACTAAAATCCCAAACAATTCTACAAAATCGTTTTAATATCCTAAAAATCTCTTGGATTTCGTATAAATTACTTAAAAATCGTTAAAAATGCACATCAAAACCTTCAAAATCATTAATCTCTTGAAATCCATGTTAAAATCAATAACAAACTCTAATAAATCTCTTGAAATTCATGAAAATCTCTAAAAAATTCCTAGAAACTTCTTGAAATTCCTTCACATTTAAAATCCTTTAAAATCATTAGAAATCTTATCAAATTCCATGAAATCCTTTAAAATTACACAAAATCTTTTAAAAATCAGAAAAATCTCTGCAAATACTTTTATGTAAATTATTATAAATCTCATAAAACTCCATAAATTTCATAAAAATTCCACAATATCTTTTAAAAATCGAAAAATTTCTTGAAAACCCTTAAAAAACGCACAGATTTTGGAATACTTAAAATTTGACGAAAACCTTCAAAATCTTTGTAAATTCTACAAAATCTTTTAAAAACCAAAAAAAGCTTTTGAAATCCCTGAATAAAATTTCCTGTAAAGTTTTAAATCCCACAGAATACATATTATAAATTTCATAAAAGTACCTCGAAAGTCCGAATGAAATCTGGTCAAAGTCTCCTGCAAAATTCTAAACATTCCCAGAAACTTCTTGAAATTCTTTTAAATTCTTCGATAACATTTAAAATCCTGTTATCTTCCATGAAATCTTTAAAAATTCCTTTAAAATTCCTAGATCTTCAATGTATTTCGTGTTTAAACTCTTGACACAATCATTATTAACGAAACCAAATTCAAAATTTCATATTCATTTCACGCGGAATTTACGATGCGGCAAATATCGATTGTCGAAAATCACTATCGATACTTACACGACAGAATCAGGAGTGCGGAATATGCGTTACGATATTTCGACTTCGACTCAATCATGTTTTTAGAATAGATAGAATGATGGAATTATTTGGATACACTTCTGGATGTAAAATGTAGTAAAAGTCGTCATTTTGGCGTCACAGAAATGAAGTTTGAAGTTGATTGCATGCGAGCGTTTGAGTGATTCGTTGGAAAAGGGTTTCAGAGAAGTAACCATGTCCATTGACCATCCTTACTGCCTACAGGCATTTCTTGATTACCGGTCGAGAAGGGCCGCAGGATTTTAATTAGCGTGGTTTGCTCTTCGCAAACACTGTCCAATTTGCCCGCACGAGCTAGCCGCTCTGTAACTTCGATCAGAAAATTAAAAAAAATTCGATGATGATGTTTACTACGTCCTGTTTAGTCCAATCGGATTTATACAAAAGCACCGCCACAAAACATAATGCGAAGTCGTGAAATTTCCCCTCTTGATATCGGAAGCAGTTATTTTAATTAAATTATTCAAAATTTGTTATTTTGATCAGAACTTCTTATTTTGTATATTATTATTAGTAAGATTCTCCAATAATCTATTCTAAAAAGATGATTGAGTCGAAGTCGAAATATCGTAACGCCTATTCCGCACTCCTGATTCTGTCGTGTAAATATCGATAGTGATTTTCGACAATCGATATTTGCCGCATCGTAAATACTGCGTGAAATGAATTTGAAATTTTGAATTTGGTTTCGTTAATAATCATTTTGTCACGAGTCTAAACATAAAATAGGTACATTGAAAATCTAGGAATTTTAAGAGAATTTTATGGAATTTTTAAAAATTTCATGGGAGATAATGGGATTTTAAATGTTATCGTAGAATTTTAAAGAATTTCAGAAAGTTTCTGGGAATTTTTAGAATTTTTCAGGACTTTCGAAAGTTTTCGTCAAATTTTAAGGGTTTCCAAAAAAAATTTCTAATTTATAAAAGATTTTGTAATATTTTTAAGGATTTCATGGAATTTGATGAAATCTTTAACGATTTCAAGAGATTTTAAAAGTAGAGAAATTTCTAGAGGTTGCTAAAAATTTTTAGAGATTTCCACTAATTTTAACATAGATTTCAAGAGATTAACGATTTAGAAGGTTTTTATGTGCATTTTTAACGATTTTTAAGTGACTTCTACGAAATTCAAGATATATTTTGGATATTCAAACGATTTTGTGAAATTGTATGGGATTTTAGGATATTTCGTGAAATTTTAAGGGATTTTAAAAGCTTTGTAAGAGTTTTATGAGGTTTTAAAGAATTTGAAATATTATTCTGAAATTTTATAAGATTTATAATAATTTTAAGTGATTTCAAGAGATTTTTCTGATATTTTAATAATTCTGTGACAATTTTAATGGATTTCATGACATTTGATAAGATTTCAAGGAATTTTTAGTGATTTCCATGAATTTTAAACTGGGTTCCATAAGATTTATGAGTTTGGAAATTTGTCTGGAATTTGATAAGATTTCTCCTACTTTTAATGGATTTTAAAGGATATAAAAGAGATTTAAATTGTTATTGTTGAATTTAAAAGAATCTCAAGAAGTTTCTGAAAATTTTAAGAGATGTTCACAAATTTTAAGCGATTTCACAGGTTTTCAAAGGTTTCTTGGAATTTTTAGAGATTTTCACGAAGTTTAACATAGATTTTAAGAGATTAGAGAAATAAAATATAATAAATTATATAATATTTAAAATGAAGATAAATGCGCGCGCGGGGCGCGCGTTCGTTCTTGTAATAAATAATAATCAATGATACGACTGATAAAATGCTTACTTCACGTTGTTCGCGTTGTGGTTCACTAATTAAATTAGTAAAAATTTACTGATAATCAGTGGACTATTACTGAATTGATCAGTGAAAAATCTCAAATCACTGATTCATCAGTGAAATACTGAATCACTAATTAAATCAGTGAAATTTTCACTGATTCAAATTTAGAGAGTAGGAAACATCGCTATTAATAAGTAATTATTGCTATTTTTAGAGTCCACATTTCTGTAGTTACATAAATAAACCCTTTGACATTGAGACCTCGTTACAAGACGATTTCCTAGTTGGAAACAAAAAAAGCTGTCCTTCGTGGGTATTCCTGGTCGACCATGTCACTCATTGCTCGTGTCACCCACGTGACAAATGAGACGTTGTCGTCCGTTTGTTCAAATTACTCACAGCATTCCATTTACCCTCTCGCCACTTTGAAATATTACTCTAGTAGTTCCTGAACTATATAGATGACTTGTCGAGGAAATGGTCAAAAAAATTCTGCGACACTTGCTAAATTAATTACATAAGTGTAAACAAAAGTTGAAAGTCAAGTAGACTTAGATAAAAAAAAGTAGAAATAAGAAGAAGAGGGGCTATAAGTAATATTACTTAGTTTGCCGACAAGAAGTCTCGAGTCTGGAGACTTGTCATCGTGATAGTTAAGTGTCGTGTTCTTTCCTTTTTTCTCGATGACAAGTAATCGGGAATCAATTACTGACACGTATAGCAAGCGTTAAGAAACTCGCTAGATCAGGTCCCGATGAAGGGAGAGCTTCTTAATCATTAATCACTCGCTTTTTAGCCCGAAATTCCCTTGCGCCTAGTTTACAAAACGAGGGTCGTCAAAATCGCCCCGTCACCTACTACAAGAGGGCTGCTTTTTGTACACACGTCAGGACAGAGGCGGTCTTGTAAGGTAGATAAATCCCTTTCCACACAAATCGACGCTTCATAATTACCGCAGTACTGTATAGATTTTTCTTTGTCTTCATCTACCCCCAATAATTATCTTGGAATTCACCTGTTACTAAATGAAGGGCGTGACCCAGTTTTTCTTCCTAAAGCAGATACATAAAGAAAGTTTAGCAAAACTTTAAGCATACTTTTTTATACCTCCTATAGTATTTTACAATCATCAGATTCAGTAACGAAAATAAAACTGAATATAAAAGCGACTTGCAATAAATGATAAAGTTAGAATCGACAGTTCAAAGGCAAAATGATTATTTTTATTACGAAACCGGAAGAGCTACTGTGACATGACGTCGTTTTTCATAAATCCGTGAAATCCATCGCGACGTGTCAGATTCGAGTTGACAGGGTTACAAGGACTGAAACAACAAAGACGCATTAGCGACGATCGGTCAGGATCAAAGAAACGGGTAAACGTGAGATGAAAAGTCAAAAGAAAGAAATAAAGAGAAAAGGGACGAAAATAGGAAAGCCACCCAAGTTGGTCTCGCGAGATTCACGCGTACGCTAATGCGTGTCGAGCATCCCTCCGGACATCACTTTCTATAATTAGCTTACATTGTATTACTCCCTCGAACATTATTACTCTCGTAAACCGCTCGTAAATGTATTTTTTGTGTAAAGACTACTGAAGGAGATTATGTCACTGCACTTTCGCCAACTTATTATTTCGTAATTGAAAATATCGTTTTAAAAATAGATATCTTCTTCGATTTAAATTAAATTGACTGAAATGAGTTAGTCTTTTATTCGGGAAAGGAGCCCTGTTTCAATTTCTATTATCCAAGACATACTTCTTGTGATTCTCGCAAGATTGCGAGCAAAATTGTTCGATGACATAACGGGTATCAGTAGTCGCTCTGCACAACGGAACTTTATCTGTTGTTTGATAAGCCAACCAGATCTGCTACACTTATCCGAGATTAATTACCCTCTCACACTCAGGCTTTAAAAAATCAATGGAATATGTAAAATAGATACCGATCGGAATTCTCCACATAGTATCAAACGATTTTTAAATCAGCTTTATTGGGACTAAAATATTATACTGTAATAAAACATGGCGATAACACGAATTTCAAAATGCATTTTGACAAATTAATCAAATGAAAATCTGATAGTTATAATTAAATATATGTAACAGGGGAATATTATTATGTTGACTTGCTGACAAGATTAATGAAGGATTAATGGAAGATTAATTACAGGATCGTATTATGAATAAGATTATATAAAGAAGAGTATATGAGGTTTTTAATTTACTTTTTGCCGGGGAAAAAAACTTGATTCCGGATGGAACTGGTGACAGAAAAATTAAATAGTGAATCGCAAAACCTGCAAAGATCGATTGCCAGCAAATTGGATTAGCGCTGGATATTATGCACGCGCACTCGTGCATATCGATCTGGAAAAAAGCTTCTTGTATTAAGTTTATTTTAACGATTGTTCAGTCTGTCCAACATTGATTTTAAAAAAATTATTGTATATACTAATTAATGGGAATTTCTTTTTAAAAGTTCTAATATTATTATTATTATTATTATTATTATTATTTCATATTTTTATTATTTCTATTATTATTCTATTGCCTTATAATTCCGCCTTTAAATATAATAATCAAACAAAAACGAAATTAATTTAAAGGATATTTCGAGTTATTAGGGTCGAAATTCTTCGTTAGTCCTTTCCATCTTCAAAGGAAATTCTTTCGACCTTCGCCCTTCGACAGGAGTACAAAAAAGATTAGAAGTTGTCTTTGACTATCATTCGACTCAGTGCTCGAGGACAATGTAAATATACTTTGCTGAAGAAAAAAAATTCCCAAATCCCTGCAACGTTTACGTCATTGCCAAAAGAAATTCCACTTTTTCATAAGATGCTTAATTTCATTCTCGGAAAACTTTCCAACAGATGGAATTTTATCCTAAATTATTGAAACTGCAATTAACTCTCTCTCTCTCATTTTTTATACAATTCTTAAAACATGTGTAAATGGAATTTTGCTGAAGTTTCTTGACCCTCCGAGCCCTGGAATAACAGCAACAAGATAATTCTCTAAAGTAATCAGGTTTGATAGCGCCATAAAAAGGAAACAAGTCCACCTTCTCTAATTTCGTTCGTTAAAAAGGAGTCTTCTTTAGCACGATCCAGAAAGTCGGCGGTAAATCACCTTCGAGCCAAGATGGTCTCCTGACTGGGGATTCTATTTTTCCGTGAGCGAATTTCATACAAGGAAAAAAGGAGGCGAAAAAAGACGAAGAGGCCGCGTTAGCCATTAACACCTTCTGGACAAATCACTCGATTTTCTCGGACGATTTTCCCGCGGCACGTCCAACAAATAAGGAAACACGATGTATCACCCGGGGGAGACGACAGAAGACGGGAACGAAAACGGAAAACGGGAAAAAGGTGGTTTACTGCCTGCCGGTAATGACGAAACAGATGGCCTTCTACGGGATGATGGCAAGGTGAAGTCGGAGAAAGAGGGGACTCGACTGCGTCCCTCAGGAAGGGGGGAAAATGGCAAAAGGAGAAAGCCTTGATGAAGTGTGGCCATTATCGGTACAGGACAAAATCTACTTCACCCTGCCAAGCGACTTTATTACCCGCGAGCAACTACGTTTCCTTAAATTGTCCTACGGGATGGGACGTTACATTAGAAATGACTTGGAGACCAACCACATTGCACCTAACAGTACTTCTGATTCCACCGAGGAAATCGAATCAAGATCGACAATCTGTTACACAGATTGGCTGATAAAGTCATTTCACTTAATTACGAAAATAGTACGTACAAAAATCTCGATATCCAGCCACGAGATTAATTTTCTCCAGTCTTGCTTTAATGGAAATGTTGGAGAGATTAGTCAACTTCGCTGCTGGGTTTTATTTCTTTGGCTTAATAAATTCTTGGTAAATCGATTTGCATTGGCTTTCGAGATTTCAATTTAACTTGTTCTATAAAAACATTACAAGTTTCAAGTAGTTTATCTTTGTAATGACCGCAGGAAGATTCTGAAGAAAGTTTGTGCAGTATTTTGCACAAACATTTACATTGGACATTGACTTTAACTCATGTTATGCATCGTAAATTCATATGAAGTTAAAAGTTAAAATTTTAAATTCAAGAATTAAAGAATAAAATTCAAACATGGTTTTCGTTAATGTTAATACTTTTGTATTATTTTGTGCGTTATCAGTGAATTAGTATAATTTCTCACTTGGCTGCACAATCAAGGAATCTAACTATTGAAACGTGCCTTATCAGAAAGTACGATAAAGAACTTTGCATCGGGATAAATGAGAAGTGGTCATGAGCAGAAAAAGAACAATGCGCGTTTATTTACGACTTCCGAATCGATAAATGTAGCTCTTCACGAGATTAATGCTTTCCTCCTTTCGACTAATGACAAACGTTTGCGAGTGTCCGACCCTAGTGGAAAGCCTGCAGTCGATAAGAACTTTTTTTTCGGCAGAACCAGATCCGCGACACGTTCTAAATTACGGATTCGATTCCGCACAACTCGCGCGGAAATCCCTTGCACGTTCTGGAAAGTCATCGATGCATCGTTAGTCGCAGCTGCGTTGCATGTTGATGTATTTACGTGCCTGCGGCTCTATGATCGTTGCAAGATCGCTTCTCTCTAACGAAGCATTCATACTTATCCTGTGTCAACTTGTCCTGCTTGACAGAGGCATTTAGAGATATTATGTATATATGTGTAAGGAAGTATCTAATAGACCTTTAAGAGATTCATCTACATTTTTTAACTCCTGCCATGATTCATAAAGGGCTTTGAACATTCGATAGGAAATGATTTAGAATTTAGAATGTTTCTCAATTGAGTGAAAAGTTTTAATTATAAAGGCTTTTTATCTAGATTTAAATCCACTTGAACGACTAATACTCGTAGAAGACTGACGATACATTTATCCAGTAAATAAGGTATTGAAAGTTGATGGTGATATGAAGTATAGGTTGAGAATGCAGAGATGAATCCAGAAGGGATCTTCGGAAGCTGTGAGGCTGTCAATAAGGTAGATTCCAGGCCGCTTCTTCGGGAGTGAAAAGTAAAGGTGATTTAAAAGAGGTGTGCCGCCTAGTCGGCGAGACGTCTCTCGCCTCAAACTATGGAACAGATACCCCCCGATATCCCATAACCCATAGCACAGCCATAGACTCTGTATTCTATAATATATCTGTATTCTATAACCTCTGTCTAACCTCGGAAGCTTCGAGATGCCCCAACAGCGTGACTTGCAGTCTCGATTTCTGGTCCAGTCTCGTGTACCCACTTCACCGGCTTTTCTTCAAAAGCCCTCTCGGACAAACTGTTCCCGCTAGTCATTAGACCCTATCACATCCCTATGATCGTTAGGAGAGCGCTTTTGAAATGGATCGATGATCCCTAAGTCGACGAACTCTTGTCTCTTAAAACCTCACGCCTCCTGTCACATTTATGCAAAAAAATGTATGAGGGAAAGATCTTCTTTTTACATAATCCGAGAAAAGGAATTCTTCCTTATTGTTAGATGGAACGGAACTTTATAAGGATCTCTATTTTAGCAAAAGAGCTTTAATTATAGACCAATGGCAATTTTCTATAAACAGTTTGTTAGCTGTGGCTTAATTTCGTTATTGCAATATCGTTAAGAGATTCACAATCACTCTAGCGTCGAAGAATCTTCAAGTTTCGAAAGAAAGGCTTAAGAACGATCCTTTGAATAATAATGTTCTGAGACTTTCCTGCCTTAGCCGCTTCGTCAGAGAGATCGTTTAGCACAATTACGACTCTTGTCGTGAGGCCCTCAACGAATCAGAGTATTTTTTTCCTGTCGCTTAAAAAACACGAATTATTCTCCTCAGAGGATTCTATAGCATTCCACTTGAAGACCGTCGGCAAACTTCAAGCCCAGATTACGTTTTATTATGTTGTATTGATCATTATTATGTTGTATTGGATTTTCTAACTTATTTTATTATTTGTTGTACATCTTAGATAACTGTACAATTATGAAACGGGAAGAATAATTATGCAGTGTGACATTTATTAATAAAATCGCGAATGACTTTCGATAGGTGATAGTCTTCGTTATGACTACCGGCATATTCCTGAGGAAGCTTCATTAGCCGACTATAATTACAAAGGGAAGATGAAGATCGTTGTCGCGAGGAGTTTGAAGCCTTGGGTGAATAGAGCTTGGTTCTTTGCGAGGATGACACAACTGATCATTTATCATCAGGCAAGCAATTATCGTAATTAATATCGGTGGCATGACACAATCATATCTGGGCACTATCCTGTCGATGGCATTTATTCTCCAAGAAGGTCCCGTTTCATTGTCCCAGATAGATTGCAAAAATGATGGAACTCGCCTAACAATCGCCTAAACTTTTGTCCAAGTATAATGGAATTGATTCACGATAATCAAAGTGCCGAGAAAGTCAGTTACCTCGCTCGAATTTTGACGTTCTAAACGTCATTTGACATCTAAGCAAAGACTCACAAACTTTTCATCAACTTTTCAAAGTACAATAAAAATAATAAGTAAAAATGGATACAGATTGAAATTCTTGTGAATTTTCCTATAGGGAGAAAACTGGATATTAAACCGTAATATCTAGCTATTTAACTATGGGACGACTATCTAGATATTTAGATATAATATCTTGATAATAAAACTTAATATCCAGAGATTAAAATGTTGGATGTTGGAATATTTGGATTATATATTTTAATATCTAGATATTATATCTAAATATCAAGATAGTCGTCCCATAGTTAAATAGCTAGATATTACGATTTAACATCCAGTTTTCTCCGTGTACAATAGATTGCATCGAAGGGTTTGAAAATTGGTTTGCTGCATAATTTGGATAGGCGACGATAACGACTCTCGGTTGAGTTCATAGACAACGTCTTGTCGTTAATCTCGCTTTGTCTGTGAGGTCGAGGGAATCGGCAAAGCAATAACATTAATCCAGGACATTGCTTGGGCAAGAGGGCCACTTCCTAGCGGTTGTTGCATGTTGCGAGACCAGAGTAGACCTTACAGAGTAATTCCCGGTGGTCAACGTTTTGGATGTTCGTATAAAGCAAACATAGCATCCCCAACTTGGAGAACTCACCCTTGTCTCTATGTCCTGCTGCGTCGCGGTTTGTCCCTAGACGGGATGCGGTTAACGGTCCGCGACCCTTCTTGCGCAATTCCTGTAATTTTAATAAGCCATATTACGAGAACCCATTCTGGGCGGAAACAACTCTCTTCAACCGAATAACCGCGATTAAGACCTGCCGAAGTACATCTTGCAAGGTCCAATTGTCATCGGATTCTATTTTAAGTCTAATAAACGTATTTGAAGTGAGTATTACATTAAACAGTAATTGTCAATTTTTAACAGTAATTTTAATTTTGTACACTGAGTTGATGTTCATATTTAAAAAATATGAAAACTTTGTTTAGCTCGTGTTTAAGATGAACGAGGAGTTCTGTTCTTATTTTCTGTCCGTAACAAATCTGAGAAAAAAACGATCTAATGGCTGAGCAACGAAGCTAATCCGACGGTATAATTCACCTATTACTCGCGCGCAGAGCGAACTCGACTTAATCGCCGCTCTGTACATTTATTATATTATTTAATTAGAAAGCAGAGGGACGGTCGCGTACAAATGCGATGCCACTTTAATGAATTCCTAACTGAACGTCACGCCTCGTCATCCCCGCACAAGAGCCCGTTAGTCGAGGATTAAGTGGGGAAATCTGCGGCATTTTTTTCTTTGGCCACCGGGGATTTTATGCCTAATTAATTGTCATAAATCTGGCCTAACAGAGCGGGATTAAAGAAAATTTGCCTCAGAGAAGATGACTGACTAAACTCATTCAACCACTTTTAAAATCAAAATAAAAAATTTACATTCCTTTTCATAGTCGCTTTTGATTATATTTTTTAAATTCTTTTTTAATATTGACTTAATTAATATTGACTGAAGAATAGCCATTTATGTAAGTCAAAGTGTAATTTAAAAAAAATTTCAGAATACTTCTTCTGATTTTCTGAAGAAGCTTTTTTGTACACTCGTAGTTTTTAAATGCAAATAAATTTTATTTGGGTATATGAAACTTGAAACTTGAAACTGAAATGTGAAAAACCGTATATTCATTCTATTCGCCCACTTCTGGTCTTTTGAGATGGGGGCAACGAGCTGTAGAAGCTCGAAGTTATTCAAAGTTTCGAGTGCAGAGGCAGCTGATTTATCGGGCTCATTACTGCCATGGAAAGAGGGAGGCTACAGAGCAGCAGCCACCCCAGCGGCGTGTTTTACAAGACGGCATTAATTGCTCGAATTAAATATGCACGTCTCCCTCTCTTTCACTCCTGCACCCTCTGTTCCTCGTCTTTCGTCTCCTTCTCGCTCGACGCGCTGCAGCAATTTATTTCGGCATCCTTAAAGCACCTTAAGTCGTCAGGAAACTCATCGGTGCTTCCTTACCGATGATAATGGCTCCCGTGAAAAGTTTCCCGCAATATTTAGATCCCAGTCAAATTTATCTGAGTGTCTAATAACGATGATTGATCTTATAAGTGCAAAATTATATTATTTTATTCTGAAATTAGAAATATATTCTGAAAAAAGAAATATATTCTGAAATAATAATTTTGTTACAGAAACGCCTGGGAAGATGAGTGCAGAGCCCACAAGGCCTTGATCCTTTTAAAAGCGAGAGACAAGAAAATAGATTATTTAGAAAGACGAGTATTCGAACTTGAAAATGCTACTGCCAAAATGCATACTTTGTATCTTCAAGAATACCAAACAGTGTCAAGCATCACAATTTCTGACCAGGAGAGCTGCATTGGAGATTGCCAATCTAATAAAGTTTTCGACGTTCAAGAAAACAAAACAGAAAGTGACGTCTCTTCAAAAACATTGCTCTCAAAGTCGCAAACAAGCTCGTCAGGTGAAAATAACCTGCCGTTTCCAACTTCAAACTTGTCACATCCGGTTCCTACTTTGCAACTTCCTCATGTCTCGTCAACGTCAAACTCTGAAAAGGATGTTTACTCGACACCAGACACGGCTTTTGCAGAAGGCGATCTTAGCCGCTTGAAAACTTTGCAACAAAATAAGGAGCAGAGATTTAAACAAAATTATAATTACGATCGTCATGATCTGACAGAAGAGTCGAATTTTTCAAAGAAGGAGACTGAAAACTCTTTGGGTATATTGGAAGTTCCGGATGCTGCTACTGATCAGAGAAAACTTGATCAATACTTATTGACCAATTGTAAGACTCAAGTGGATCAAGAAGTGTTGACAGAAGTTTCTGGGAATGTGAACGGTGGACAAGGTATACAATTTTCATTTGTACAAAATAAATTGTTCTCTGGAAAGCCGTGTGTATATAGATATAAAATATTCCGGCTTTGAGAAGGTTTACGCAGTTATGAAACTTAATAAACTATTTCGTGATAGGAAAGATATCCTGCTGCTCCTTGAATTTGATAGTTGATACCACCACAGTATCGCGATCTAAAGATTCATCCTGGACGCGTATCCAGGGATCTCCGATCAATGACATACCTGGAAATAAAAAGCTTGAGAAGAGCCCGCACGTGATCCAGCAAACTAAAGACCGGTCCATGTTTCCCGCGAGAGTTTCCTCCAGCGTGCCCTGGATTCGAACTAAGCGCAACTTCCGCAGAAAGAAACGTGATGGTGGTTTGGCAGATTCGAGACTCGAGAGGACTGAAAACGTCTTGCAAACGTCGGAGATCGGAGTCTTCAAGTCAGGGTGAGTCATTATTTATTTCTCAAGGATATTTCCATTTCTTAAAACAATTGCTTTAATTTTACCTCATAAGGCCATAAAAGCGTTTTAGAAATTGCTTTGAAATGATGAAACTCGGAATGTCGATCACGAATCGATTATCATATGTGCAGTGGGAGCGATAACAAAGAACGACCCACACCTTAATCGGTCAAAGTTACGAGCACTTTCGCGCAAGTCCATCTTCCCTGAATGGCAGGTATAAACCGCACCGAGGTACACGTATACTGATGAACTGCCCGGCACGTATAGCCGATTTTTCCTATCACAGCACGCGGATAGACCTCCATGGCCATGGACATGAAAATGCATGTAATTAGTTGAAATTGATGTTGAACGCGAACACGGCGCTATTTTAATCGGCTGTCGTATGATAATTACGCGTGACCAGCACCCCTCGACCTACACCGGATAAATCATCTGTCGCGCTGTTTCTCACTCCCCCGGTGTGCAACCCCTCTCCCTTCAGTCAAGATCCGGAACGATTTATTCCCAGGTATATATATCTCAGCTAGCTTTTAGTAATCGACGTATGAAATTGATTATGGATAGGTTTTATGTAAGAGGTCTATGATCTAAGTGATTATGATGGTGATCTTAGATAGCAGAGTGATGTTGCGATATTAGTGTGAGAACAAAAGTGTTTATCCAGTTTCGAAAAATAGGCCCTAGATTCATCTTTTGGTCAGAAAATTAGAACTCAAACTCATTAGTACTCGAATTTCTCATTTCTCATTCTGATCACCTTGGGTAACACTAACGACATGAAAAAGTCCAGAGATACAGTCCACTGATTCAAAAAACGGACCAGTGACTGACGGCAGGGAGGTGCCGAAAGTCATCATCATCTGACAGAAAATGAATTGACGAAGCAGTCAATGTATTCAAAGTCTATAATGCCTCCATCCGAAAGACCACAGTAGGATGTAGAAAAGATCCAACCTTTTGACCTTCTCGTCTCTTCTATATCACGACCCCAGAGAACGAAAACATTATACAGAGATCGACCTGCCGATCGTTTGGTCCATTCCCGTGGCGTTTGTTGCGTTATACTTGGCAGGGATCTGGCTAGTGGAATCGGCGCTAATGGAATCAATTAGGCGTGGATTAATATTGACAGATTTATTGACTTGCCTTTTGTACGCGTCATAGTGTACCGATTACACGCCGAGCGATTTATAATTGAAAACTGTATCGGCGCCCGAAGCGCAAACGTTGAGTGAGTATATGTGCAAATCAAATCCGACGTTATAAACCCCCTCCCCCTTTTCTCCTCCCTAAAGTCCAATCACCTTTGCAACCCACTTTCATAGACAATTTACGAATCGCAATGCGACTGTAATCGTATTGTTATTTACATATTGATTGTCTAAATGTCCACGTTTTTGATCGTACGAAAAATTATTGGTGAGTCATGAATATAATTATGACTACATGACTCAAGAAGATAGGAGTCTGGTTTTTAAATCTTGACATTAAATTTCCAATACGAGATATGGACTTTTTATTAACTATTTTCTTTAGTTCGCCAATTCGATTAAAATATAAATTGAACTTGCACTCAAACTTTCTCATTCTCTTCTTATTACACGAAACTGGGTAAATTTATCTTGTTCAATTAGCCCCAGATCTTTTGCGCTACCGAGGGTTACATAAAGAAAACCTCGGACAGAATGACAAACTTAACGGGGACTTCAGGGCAAGGCACGTCCGGCATCTAGGACTTTAAGACTCTTGAGAGATTCAAGTGAGTGGCACCCTGTATGCCCGTTCTTCTGCACTTTGATCGTTTACTGCACCGATCCGACAATTAAGATCCAAAAGCATCGATCGATTCACTAGAAAGTGGAACGATCCAAATCTTTTTCCTTTCTTTTTTTTCACCAAGATTCTTTGATACGATGCAAATAAATTGGCACAGTCAAGGCAAGAGGTGTGCCTTTTTCTACTTCTTCACTTTTACTTTTACACCGAATTGAAATCAATGCAAATTATCGTCCTTTTGAAGGATATCAAAGCCAATCTCACTTATCGTATTTTGTGCAAGAAATTATATGGCTGAGTAATATTTATTAACACCCCTAACTTATTACTCATGTATCTTTTTTGCCATTAATTTGCTCTGTCGATAACGATTAAAGGATCGCTTAATCTTGAAACCCGTTCTCATCGGGAGCTCGATAAGAAGTTCGAGACACCTTTTTCCTTAATCAGCCGTCAAAGAGTTTCTTGTCGCCTGATATCAATTAATAGGCTGTTCACACACCATGTGGACTGCTCACTTTATATCCTTCATAATTTTTTTCTAAGAAATACCAAATTTTAGTCCAATTCAGTGCTTCTTTTATTTACCTTGCTTTTTAATACAAAGAATATCCATATTTTCATAAAAACTGAAAAAAGTCTACGTTGGTACACGGAAAAAATTATTTTCTTAGATTTTAAAACAGTATTTACTGACTTTCGGACACAGAGAAGTTAGAGAAATGTATTGTAATATTTCAGTGGATTTTATGAGATATTAGAAAAATTAATGAACTCTTTTCTAATATCTCATAAAATTCACTGAAATATTACAATACTTTTCTCTGACTTCTCTGTGTCCGAAAGTCAATAAATACTGTTTAAAATCTAAGAAAATAATTTTTTCCGTGTAGAGGGGGATTTGCAAGCTTCGTATTTGGGGATAAGCTTATAGCCACTGAGGTAGCGCATCTTCGAGGTGAGAGTCGTGATTCCATATTGATAGAGATTAAAAATCTTTCGGCGGTCCCTATTCATGAAAATGGCATGGCGCAAAGTGATTGAGGTGCTTTTATCGCGTCGACACTCTCTTCACCTGGGCAATTTGCATACTTGTTTGAGATGTACGAGCTCCCATCGCTGATCGTCCTTTACTTTTTCATTACTTTTTATTTCCTTTCATTCAAAGTATTACTGCAATTTCTTCGATTTATCTCTTCCTTTATGAGGATGCTCTCCTTCCCATTTCAATATCTATTTATATAAAGGATTTCTATCCATATCTTTTTTCTATCTTCGAACTACTTCTATTTACAAATTATGTATCATTTATCTCCTCTAGAATCTATTTATCTTTTTGAATGAATGGGCGAAAATTATTCAAATATAAAGGTCATTCATCGCGAGCAAGATTTTTTTATCGAGAGCAGTAAATTGAGTTATTCAGCAACTTTAATTATAGGATTCACGAATCGGTTATAGTTTCTCTCTTTGAATGCTTTGGATGTTGAAAGCTGTCGTTAGATGTAGCCATGGACGTGACATCTCGGGACACGCACGTCCACGACCCGGATCGTGATTCAACCAAGCCGACGATGTTGAATCGGTCTTCCTCTCTCCTTAATTCTCAATCGCAAGTTAACGAGACATTGCCACTAGTCTTTGGACAAGTAAATTACGCGAGTTACTCTGAGATCAGAAGACCTGCTAACGGCCGACCGTTAGGAGACGTTGTCAGTAAAGGAAACTCATTTGTTTGCTGCAATTCTCGAGGATTCCTGATAAAGCTGAGACAAGCTGGAGAAAAAGGGAATACTTGAAAATATCCAACTTATCTAAACTGGAGATCGTTAATATTAAACTGGAAAAAAGTACATATTGGTTAACTCTACAAATCACGTGTTAAGTCAAAGATAGCAGAATATATTCTTTATCATGTTTAAGTGATTCGCTCTAATTATTGGGAGAAACTGCCCTCTTGCAAAAAAGAAAATAATTCGTTCAAACCTCTTGACCTTCTTTAATATTTAAAATCCCTTAAAAAGTGTTTTCTTTCTAAAAATACCTCAATTTGATTTGAATTGGATTGAATAAGGTCAAGTACTATTGGATATTGTGAAGTATATTTATAGACAGAAAGATCTCTTAAAATCTCATGTAATAAAAAACTGTTCAGACATAAAATTGAGTTACCAAGGAAACGAAATGTCAGAAAACATGTATCTTGTTCCGATTGCAACCCGTTCGAGTTAATCTCTCCCGATTAGATCTTCAGGGATATCGATGGCATAATAAATTTCCGGATGTAATGGTCGGCATGTCAACTCTTATACAGTGTAAGAAGCGACTGCCAGATGTCTTGGCATTCGTGCATAAATGTCGCGCATTATTTGTTTATTATATCATTAACCCTCTGGTCGGATTAATCGGTGAAAAATATCGCGGAAGCTTTTATCGAGCAAGGCGATTAAAATGTCAAGACCGATTCAATAGTATGGTGGATAGCGCCTCGATAAAATATATAGTATAATATAACACGTCTGAACCATTACCGGTGACTCATGACGCAATTACGTCACAGCCACCTGAGTTGTTAATCGTGCAAGTCGATGTAACCTATCGTGCTTAATGTTTCTAGTCGCTGCACTAATGTGTCTATTTATCCAATAATCGACAGGTGTATTTATTAGCATGGTCGCAAGCCTAACACGTATTTGCTTTATCACATGGCTGCCATCAATCCCCGTATCTTTTTGGGATCTGCCAGTCTTGGAAACAAGAATCTCCTGAAACCTAAGGTTGATCTTCTGAATACCTTCAGTATTCGAGAAGAATACTGAAGGTTATCATGTTTGTTCTGAAAGAATCTCAAGGAAGTTGCTTAACAGATCAATGAGATCTTCAAAACCAATGTCAAAGAGTTTCTGAACTTTCAAAAGCCACCAATCTTCCAAGAGCTACTGATCTTCCAGCATGTATCAACAATTTCCCATCAGATCAAGTAATCTTCTACAGAAATCTTGAATCAGGAATAGTTCGACTTCCAATTTAAGGCAATCCCATTAAAGCTCTTGGAGTTCTCCAACTTCTAGTTCCTCTTCTCCGAGAGTAGAGGAGAACTCGAGTGAGAACTGAGAGCTAAAGTCGAGAAGTAGTAACTCGAGTCTGAGGAGCATGGAGCAGTATCCCGTGGAGACGACAACTAACCAGGGAACTAATCACACGAGAGCCTGACATCCTCAGTTCATCACTAACCGCTATAGTATATAAGACTCCCCGCCTCTCTGTGGCTCTCGCCGTGGTCTAATCTGACGTACGAGCCAGGGTAAAGAGAGGACCGGCGAGCACTTAAGATGGTACCTACTACCTACCACTTAGGTACTTAAGCGCTGGAGGACAATGGCCGGCTGCTACCTACGAAGTAAAGCGCTGCTCGCTCGATTATTTCGAGATATCGCCTCTGAACGATATAACACGACTGAAAAGGGACCTTTCGCTGATTAAGATAGAGTCCATAGTGTCTTAAGATGACTGCGGCAGGTGTACAGGGCTAACAAATCGATTCTGACGAGGTATCGCAGTTCTGACTATGGGAGATCTTAGGTAAATGATGGATGGATAGGAATAAAACTAGAAATGGTAACAAGCGCCTCGTAACACTTCCTAGTTCTTGTTCCCGCAAATTGTCTTAGCCCTGCATGACCAAAGCAATTTCAGCCTATTTCCAACCTGGAAGCATCCTAAAGTCTCTTCATGTAGGCCTAGTCTAGTCTCTTCTTCGTCCTAGCTCGGCTTTCACGATATAACGAGCAGCCGTCGATAAATCATGACTCTCATGATCCGCTTCCGAGTATTAAAAGGAGACCCGCACACTCCTTCCGGAATTTTCTCTTAGCCGCTAATGACACTGGAATCTGAAAAAGACATCATCATATGCATTAACGTTCTTATTTATTCGTATTCCAATTTGTGTTGGTGGATTCCATTTCGGTAGCACTGTCAGATCGTGAAACTATCAAGATCGGTGCGACGTGCGTGAAAGTGACGATTCTTACACCAAGCAAACCAGGAAAATGGACTGTAATTTCAGATTCACAGTAACCACGTTCCAGATTGTATACAACTACACTTGTGCACCTGGGATTGATATTTTCTTAGGACTTTCGATCAGTTCCAAGGACCTCATGCAAGGTTTTTGCATGAGAGGTCCAGTTATCCAGTTTTGCGAGGCCTCTTCTTTTTTGGCTCGCGGATGACTGGCGGTGTATTTCAAAGTGAAGTTGATAACTCAATGAAAGCAAGCTTCGAATCAGCATTTTGCGAAGCGCTCTCGGTGTGGATCCTCTGTAATGACGAAGTCATTTAAACTATTTTCTTGAAGAATCAGAAGTGCGCACTCGAGGAACGAGCACTCGCTAGAGTATAACGATCGCCACTTTGCGGTATGTTCTTGTCGAGGAAGCGAATGCACGACCAGCTCCGAGTGTTTTCCTTGGGACGTCAAAAGTCACACCTTCGGTCGAGATCAAGATGAACGCGATCGTCATTATCGTACTCTTGAACAGGGAACGTCAACGCCAAGATGACGCTCTGTCAATATTATTCCTCTAGATATCAACCTGCCAGAATAAAAATCATAAATCTTTGCATTTTTTATTCCTTAGAAAAATAGAACTCGTATCTGCCCACAAAGAGACAATTTTTCGGGTTTGCATAATAATAATCTGCAAAATATATCTGATATATAAAATCATTATCTAGTAAATCAATATCTAGTATATTATCTAGTATTATTATTTGCCTAACAGATCCAGAAATTTGCTGCAGGCTGAGTAAAGTGAATTACGATCTAAATATCAGCATTGAACTTGATCCTGTCTGAATTCTGAAAGGAATTTCTCTCCCCGAGCGAAGTTTCCCACGCTCTGAGTAAATAGTGAGCATAATGAATATCGATATTGTACGCAAACTTGTTTTAGGAGAAAGTGGAAGCTAATCAGTGTGAAGGCTAATTCGCGATAAATATCCACAGAGAAAGTCTAAGCGACCCTAGAGTGAACTGATTGGTGATTGTTGCGCTTGAACAGGCAGCCGTCACACCTGGGTGAATTAATTGTAATTTTGTCGTGCCGTTACGCGTCGTGCGATGCCAACGACTGTCATGGGGTCAACTGACCGAGCAACTGGCTCCTCTTGTCTCTCCTAAGCTTTTATTAAATGCCACGTCACATCGTGTCGACCGCTCTTCTTCAGGACTCGTGACCACTGAGATTATCCCAGTGGCGCAGACAGAACTCGAAAAAAATTAAATAAGACGGGAATTACTTATCTTAGCAGAGATCAAAGTCTGTCCTCATTTTTTTACTTATATCTTGTGAATTTCTATTTTATTTATCGTATCAAGAAAACGATTCTTTAGAAAGAATCTTATGACCCAGGAACTTATAATATAAATTTAATTCTTGTCGTATTTCTTCTTTATTCATCTAGAATGAATAATGACTCATATAAGAAAATTATCTTGAAACACTTGACAAGTAATAACACTTTTTTCGAGTTGCCATTTTTAAATTGACTGAAGTGTTCCACGGTCACGTGCGCATAATCTATATGGAATATATTTGATGTAACATGGACAGAAGCAGCCGGTTCCACTTGTTTCTCGCGCGTCAATGGACTCAGCATTTAGTTAATGGCGCCACTTTTTGTTCTTATACATCTTATACATCTTAACAGACGGTTATTCGACGGGTCATGATTTGAATCTTGTAGACATTGTAAGATCTGAAGGATCGATAAGTCAAATAAGCTTCTCTAGACATCCAGGCAGAGATTCTGCTTTCTATTTTCGCTAATTAATTCAGAAAGCACCACCTTACAAACGTTAATAATCGGAGTGTAAAACAGGATGTAAGCAAACACCAATAACAATTTTTAAAAAATCCTAATCTTAATTTGCACGTCAGTTGTTTGAACGATTTATAAAAGTACAAGAGTCCTAAAAAAAAAATTTGTATTGAAGTTGCTAGACAAAAGTTTATTTACACAAGTGCAAAACTGGTTACATACTCAGTCTCTTGTCTGAGGAATTATGTTACATACGCCTTGTGTCGTGTTACGTCGCGCGGGTAATTGATTCGGCACGTTTAATTTAACGAAAATTGCACGTGGATGGACAATTCGATGATCGAGCAGCGCGAATATAAGTGGCCCTAATTATTATAATTTGCTGCAAACAGGACTGGTCGATACAACGTTTAGCTCTTTGACGTTCTGTGCGATTTAAGTTCTGAACGTTCAAATGAACGAATTTTTGTATTGATTGTATTTTAAGCTATAGATATTGCTAAGAAATTAATTAATTTGCAATAACATTAATGTTTTATAGAAGAATATGGAAGACATTTATAATGTCTATGGTTATTTGTAGTTGAAATATAAAGTTTCTGGATAAAACAAAATTGAGAAAAAATATTTCGTTCATTTGAACGTTCAAAACTTTTGGTACATGACGTTCTGTGAAAATGAAAAATGCTGAAAAATGAAAAATGTAGAAAAGTGTCGCATCTTTTCACATTCAATTATATAAAAGTAATAATATATTTTGTGCAATCATTTTGGTTATCAAATTATGATCGAAGGGATTACGCCACTGTCTGTAACTCGACTTGGTCAGATCTTGTAATTCCTGATTGAACAGGCTGTTCTGCTTCTCGCAGATGGCCTCGCTCACCTCCCTTCGTCACGACGTATTTGTACAAACTCCAACATTATTGTTTCATCCAAATAGGGTAGAGAACACGCTGAAGGTCCGCTCGGTATCTTGATTTAATAACTGTTAATGTCATCTCAGTCAATCACCGGCACCGCCCAGTCTTTTTACGAGATTGTCGTGGTACGCGGAACATGCTCTGCTGGAACACAACTGCAATTTTCTTCGTGACAGGTATAAACGTCAAGATCTCTTATTTCGCTGGAGAAAAAGACGAATGATTGATAAAAAGAAAAGAGATGCATTGGATTGTTAAAGTTACTTGATCGACAAAGCGAATGTCACGTTTTGTCTCTGCTCATCCGGAGACATCGTGGTTTCGACGCGGTTATTGTTTTTGAAGAATCGAAACGTATTCACTCAAGCGTATATACCATCACCACCCAGGAAGATCATCTTCGAAATCTTTTTTGTCTTCCTTTAGTCCAATCTTTTTTAAATAGTTGGAAAAAACGATACAAACGGTCAATAAACGGTCCCTGTATTGATTCACATGATCACTGCATTCTTCTATTTGAATTCTGCTCCATCTGTCGTCTACAATTCTTGATCTACATCTTCTTGAAGGCACATGAGACACTATCAACGATCGCTTGCTTTCAACGTGACTGTTAGTATCTCTTAATCGATAATCTCACGATATCGAATTCGATTCTCTAAGGCGATAAACGTCTCGAATCGTATTTAATTTGTTAAAGTTGATCTTTTAGCGTCAGAGTTTTGCAAATTATGTTCCTGATAAGAGTCGTGACCCCCTGAAAATGAATAAAAGCGAATATAAACGAACGCAAGTTGCAAGTTGCATATTTATCGACATAAGACTTATCAGTCAGATCTTCGGCGTAGAGCAGCAGTCGTTCGGGTGGTACCAATTTGTTGTCTCTTTATCACGCGTGATCTGATGGCGACCCGACACCGCACTGGTCGACTGAATGCAATGCTATAACGCTACCTTGAAGTGACACCGGAGCACAATGGGAACAAAGCGCGTGGCGCTCTTTGCTGCTTGGGTTTTGTTTCATTTCGCGGAGGACACCTCCGTTATTTGTCATGCATTTTGACCCTCGCCGATTTCATCTTGCCCATTTTTCTCTGCCTCGCACTCAAGAATCGTCCGCACTTCATGGCGAATCCACATAAAGAACGAATCGCGAGAATCAACGCGGAACTTGAAAACATCTCATGGAAAACATGCTTCAGATTTTTGAGATTTTTGACATATGAAGACAATTCATAATGATTCATGCATGATTCGCGCATTTGTGTTCTTTTTCAATATTATATAATTTATTATATTTTATTTCTCTAATCTCTATATTAAAAAAATATTTAAAAAATATTACATGGAAATCTTATCAAATTCCATGAAATCCTTTAAAATTCTCATAAAATCATTAAAATATCAGAAAAATCTCTCGAAATCACTTCAAATTATTAGAAATCTGATAAAATTCCTTAAAACCTCATAAAACTCTTGCAAAGCTTTTAAAATCCCTTAAAATTTCACGAAATATTCTAAAATCCCATATAATTCTACAAAATCGTTTTAATATCCTAAAAATCTCTTGAATTTCGTAGAAATCATTTAAAAATCATGAAAAATGCACACAAAAACCTACAAAATCATTAATCTCTTGAAATCCATGTTAAGATTAGTGAAAGTCTCTAAAAATTTCTCAATTAATTCTAAAAATCTCTTAAAATCATTAAAGATATCATCGAATTCCATGAAATCCTTAAAACAAAATATTATATACAAAATATTTTAAAAATCATAAAAACCTTTTGAAATTTCTCAATAAAATTCTACGATAACATTTAAAATCCCAGTATCTCGCTTTAAATCTTAAAAAGATTCCATAAAATTCCTATTCTTTTCAATGTATTTTGATTTTAGACTCGTGACAAAATGATTATTAACGAAACCAAATTCAAAATTTCAAATTCAATTTACGCGGAATTTACAATGCGGCAAGTATCGATTGTTGAAAATCACTATCGATACTTACAGGACGAATCAGAAGTACGGAATAGGCGTTACGATATTTCGACTTCGACTCAATCATCTTTTTAGAATAGATTCATGAAAAATAAACAGCAACAGTTACGATTATTGAATTTTATTTCAAAGACAAAAACAATGAATGTGGGACATTTGCATTTAATCATCAGGATATAATTTATCGTCCCGTATATATACTAACGACTGCTCTTATAAAATATGAAGTTCAGTTCTGGTCAGTGGTTTACGAGTCAATTTCGATTGTTCCACTACTGGGAACGGTTTATGTTTATAAAAGCAAAAAAGAAGTTCTGGAAGCAGACGCGTGGCTCCGTTGCTCTCGAGACTCGGTGCCTGAAGGAACAACTTAATTGGCATATCAATTCAGAAAGAAAACGCGAGATATCCGCATGAGATGCAAGGTCCCTCAGGTTAATAAAGCCAGCATCTGCCGTTCGAGTAGAGGATTCGTCTGTCAATCTAAAAGGACGACATCTGTTATTCGACCGCTTCAAGGGACAGATATACTGTTACATTTCTTAATTAATTAAAATTAATGATATAAAATTGACATTTGATTTAATGCATGTATGGACAAGATTCTTAAAAATTCTTGCAACTCAAGTTTTTTTGAAAAAATATGAAAATATATGAGCAGCGCAGGCTTTTGCGTGTCTCGTTTTTCTTTCCGCTAATCGAGATCCTGGGAAAAGAAATTGTGGATTGGCAAGAAAATGCAGAAACGATTAATTTGCTCAGCAATGTCAGAATTACTATCGAGCCGCCCGACTATAAACGTCGACCGGTCGATTGCATCTGGTAATGCCGAAGAGATCGGTATCTACAAGCGACATACGCATATGCATATCGATATATAAAGTCGCGAGTGTCGTAATGACTTTATAATAAATGCGTGTAGACAAGATCGCACGCGATCGAGTCAACTAGTTTGAACCAAGTTTCACTAAACGAATGTTAATTATTTCTAGCACTAATCCTCCAGTATTTACTCCTAATTTACGAATCTCGTTAATACTACCTTGGCAAGAAGACACGTGTCGGGAACAGCTTTTAACACTTTTTACTTTTTCTCTCTTCTATTTTTATCATATATAACTTACTTAATTTATCGCTGTTCGGTATTAAAACTAATTAAATTTATAAAACAAAATACTGCTGCTAGGTCTATTTCATTTTATTGGGTATTTAATACTTGAAAGTGATCATTTTATGCGAGGCAACAAATTTATTTATTCTAAAAAGATGATTGAGTCGAAGTCGAAATATCGTAACGCCTATTCCGCACTCCTGATTCGTCGTATAAGTATGATTGAAAAGTTCTGAACGTTCAAATGAACGAATTTTTGTATTGATTGTATTTGTAACTATAAATAGTTTGTAAATATTGATTCATTTACATTGAAAATAATAAAGAATTTAATAAACTTGTAATCCTAATTGTTATTTTTAGTTGGTACAATATTTCTGGATAAAATATAATTTGAAAGAAATATTTCGTTCATTTGAACCTTCGAAACTTTATTCACATGTGTAAGTATCGATAGTGATTTTCGAGAATCGGTACTTGCCGAATCGTAAATTACACACGTGAATTTAATTTGAAATTTTGAATTTGGTTTCGTTAATAATCATTTTGTCACGAGTCTAAATTTGAAATTTTATGGAATTTTTAAATATTTTATGGGAGATAATGGGATTTTAAATGTTGTCATAGAATTTTAAAGAATTTCAAGAAGTTCCTGGGAATTTTTAGAATTTTTCACGACTTTGATCAGATTTAAATCGGACTTCAAGGTACTTTTATGTCTTTTAAAATATGTATCTAGGATTTAAATAAGAAATTTAAAACTTTATAGGGAGCTTTATTGAGGAATTTCAAAAGCTTTTTATGATTCTTAAAAGATTTTTTAGAATTTACAAAGATGTCGAAGGTTTTCGTCAAATTTTAAGGGTTTTCAAAAAATTTTTCGATTTTTAAAAGATGTTGTGGAATTTTTATTGGTTTGATGGAGTTTTATGAGATTTCTAATAATTTATAAAAATGTATTTCCAGAGATTTTTCTTATTTTTAAAACATTTTGTGAAATTTTAAAGGATTTCATGGAATTTGATAAAATTTCTAATGATTTTAAGGGATTCTAAATGTGAAGGAATTTCAAGAAGTTTCTAGGCAGTTTTAGAGATTTTCACTAATTTTAACATGAATTTCAAGAGATTAATGAGTTTGAAGGTTTTTATGAGCATTTTTAACAATTTTTAAGTAATTTGTACGAAATTCAAGAGATTTTTAGGATATTAAAACGATTTTGTAAAATTGTATGGGATTTTAGGATATTTCGTGAAATTTTAAGTAATTTTAAAAGCTTTGTAAGAGTTTTATGAGGTTTTAAGGAATTTGATAAGATTTCTATGTACTATTTTTAAGGGATATAAAATTGTCGTGAAATTTCAAAAGGTTTCTAGGAATTTCAAGAGATTTTCATGAATTTTAAGCGATTTTGCAGGTTTTCAGAGGTTTCTTGCAATTTTTAGATATTTTTACAAAGTTTATCATGGATTTTAAGAGATTAGAGAAATAAAATATAATAAATTATAGAGTATTGAAAAAGAATGTAAATGTACGCGCGAAGCACGCGTTCGTTCTTGTATTTTATAATAACTATTGGGTTGATGTTTCCCAAGTCCATTGTATTTTTATTTATTTATCAGCAGAAATTTACCTTTTAAGGAATTGCAAAGATTTGCATAGTTTCTGCTAGTAAATAAATACGAATAAAATGATAGGAGTCTGAAACTTCAATTTGCATCACTTTCTTTATGAATCGCGACAAGTCTTGTGATAAATCTGATATCAGATTTTCCAGGGAGGTCTCAGTGCGCATTGAGGATCGCAAAGGCGATATTGCCAGGTGTTTAACGAGTAAGTGGGTGAAACGCAAAGCGTTTACACGCACGATAGTCTAACGACCGATTGCGAGGTGCTTTGTTGGCTAAGCTAAAGCGAGAACAGGGCCGCCCATCGCGGTATTTTTGAGTAATTACCGGTATCACGCGACGCCAAAGGTGTTACTTGGTTGCAATGGGCCGCTCAATGTACCTTCCCCGCCCTACCAGTTTCACCCTAGCCTCGACAGTAGTTAGGCGAAACTTGAAAATAGGTAGTTCGACGGTCGCATGACTCTGATAAGCGATTATACCTCACCGTCCTCCAGCGAGCACCCTAACGACCGGTTGCTTCATTGGCTTCTCACGACACTGGTTTCACCCAGTAGAATCGTTCAAGCGTCGCACACGACGATAATTGTCTTCAATTCAATTTATTCCATCAAAAACTTTCTATTTTAGAGTCTAAAGCTTAATACACCAGCCAGCAGTTAATCCGTTCTTGATATGATTGCCAATCCAAATTTAAATCCAATCCAATCTTGTCCATAAAATTGTTATTAAATCCAGTTTTGCTGATCGGCAAAAACCCCGGTGAGATGTTGTTTACGCAGCAGAGTTAAGGTAATTATTTTTTTCCGTGCACCTGGATAAGGCGTTACCTTGTTCGCCGGCAGTTTATCTGAGAGTGAAGCTCCATCAGGCGGTTAGATTCCAAGGGTTTGCTCAGAAGTGCACACGGTTTTCGATCCCGGCGCTAAGAGCGAAAAGGTGCTAAAGGTAACAACGTCACGATTGGCGCGGCTTTTGCAAAATGGCGCACGATGGCACGCAGACTTTTCCCTATCCCGGCAAAGTGGAGCGTTTGCAATCAGCGGCCCTCTCTGTTGTGGTCTTCCCTTGGCGTCACGCACCAATGTACGCCACCATTTCACCATCGCAAGATCCTCTCATGTTCGTGCAAATTGATTGCACAGTTATCAGACGAGTCTGCAACCTCATCCGTGAGTTCACTTTTTATTTCTCCAATCTGACCAACTCCGAGAGGCAAAAAAATGAAATGAAAGACGTTGGCCGAGTGAATTGGTTCATGTTGACAATTGCTTATATGCTAGGTAATCATCATCTTGATTATTTTTCGTTCCAATTGCAAATTCGAAGTTAGACCACTTCTGGAAAAGTGTCTTAACTCTCCTCGTGTGTTAAATTTTTTGTTAGCTACACTTACTGTTTATTTTTGAGCAAACATATTTCATCCGTAAACCTTCAGACTTTTTTCAAAACGTTTTAGTGAGGTTTCCTTGAAGCCTAGCCGACCAAGCATTCCACTAGAAAATTACATGAGAAACGAAGGTAATGGACGATAGTGTGTTTATAAGCACGTGCTCCTGCTTATAAACCATCTTCACATTAGATTCTATATTCTATATTCTTTATTCTATATTCTATATTCTATATTCCAGAACACAGTGATATTTTTTCATATAAAATTTAGTTACGAAATGAACAACCTGAATCAGAAGAATTTGTGTTCGGATGAATTGTGATTGAAATTTAGATGACGAAATGAGGCTTGCGTCAGAGGAATATTTGCATGGTGGGACAGCATTTAGGAGACGAGGTATGCGGGTTGAACTAATTTTTTTTCAGTGAGCAGATACTGTCGGCCGCTGCTGGACGAACTGCTCGTTGATATTAATTTGCTTGGCTGAATAAGACAAAGTAAGAAAATAAGAGTGTCGCCTTCTGAACAGATTCCCGGGAGCTGATAAATCCCACGAGGAACTGCCTACCTCTCTCCTCGGACCTGACTCCCTTTTGGTCCACGTTTGCCGGCTGTTCCGGATGACTGCCTCGTCGACGGCGGTCTTTTGTGCCGTCCTCTGTTATAATGACACGCGGCAAAAACCGCAAAAACTGTCAATGTCGCTGTATCAGCTTCCATGCATGTATTAGGAGTGTCCAAAGTGTTACATTCGCTTCTACGAATGTCTCCTAAAGAGTTCCTTAACCCATTTCTGAGACAAAGGAGTTATTTGAATCCTCATGGTATTTCCAAGAAAGCAAAAATCGTTTTTCAATTGTAACAATCGTTAATTTAGACATGACGGTTTTTCCAAGTGAGTCGTTACTGGGGAGCAATGATTCCAACGCCTTTTCATCTCAGTACCGTTTTAATAGTCGCAAAAAACAAGTGGTCGAGATGTACATATCTTTCTTCATCGTCGCCTCCGTCAGAGAGATTGGGTCTGTAAGATCGATGGATAACATTGTAACTACAGCCTGCATCTACAAAGATAAGTAGCCGCTGTCACGTCTTTTCCTCTCAGGACGATGGCTTCGATAATCAGAGACGATTACTGTCGACTTCTTATCATTTTTTAGTGTCCACTAGGATGTCTTTTAAATTATCATCTCGCATTGAGTCACGACAAAAAACACAAATATTGTCAAATAGTTTTTTTAGTATTCAGCATCAAACCAGGAGAAACTGATTTTCTTAACGAGCATGAATAATTTATTTTTTAGATTATAATTGCGAAATCGTTTATTCGTGAGGACAATTTACACTAGCATTGGATTTCTTGGACATTAGATTCGTGTGAATTGGAACGTTTGTTTGAAGTGGAACGAATTACTACTTATACTTTCGATTTTTCGCTTCGATTCCGATCTCTAATTGTAAGTACTGCGTCATAGACACATCGATCGTGACTGTCATCTGCGATTGTGTCAACGATTTCGTTGGCCTTGGAGTGGACGAAAGTTAAGATCGTGCATAATTGACGTTATCGAGTCTAGACCATTGTGCTCGACACTTGGCAATAGCCGTGTGTTTGATCGAGATCGTGGAGTTAGGTCAGATCCTTATCTCTCTCAAGAGTTCAGTCCAACACCTCCAATCTACCGATCTTCCAATTTTGGCGATCCTCGAATTCCTTTGTCATCTGGGTCCTAACTACTTAAGAAAGTGACAATCTAAGATGACACTTTTATCCTCTTTTAAATAATGTTAAATAACGAAAAAAAAATTGAATAATAATTAACTGCTCGAAAATGAACACTTCTCTTGTAAGACAGTCAATATTGTCTAATTTGGTTAAGGTCTCAGAGCGATAAATCCTGTAGTAAGTAAGAACAAATTCTTATGTAAATTGTGGAATTAAAATTGGCCCTTATTGGGGCTGGTGGCCATTAAAGCGACAAGAGAATCGCTCTTAACACGTTTCAAAGACCGGCGGTGAACATAATAAGGTCGATAAGGATGAGAAAGAGGTTCGTCGAAAAAGGCCTTGGAGAAGGAGGTAAGGCTGTCCAGGTGTCGCCGATATGGCGTAAAAGCGCGACATCGGAGAGCCACAAGTCGCCCCAAGTTGCCGGCCGTATAAGTTATCCCGGCGTTTTTTTCTTGGACATGCGTACCGTTTATACCCGATCGTTGGCAGCACTGCGTTAATCACGACGTGAATGGCCATCGAATCGGCGAAGAGTACGATTTATCAACGTCTATTAAAAGCCACTATTTGAATTCCCAAATGTATTTAGCCAAAAAGCGTTAAACAACTCTCTCAACGAATCCGTTTTGCAACCCTTTTTTCAATCAATCCTAGAATTGTTCTTGTATGCAAGGAAAAATGAATTCATTAAACGTTAATTCATTTTATGCTAATCTAGTATAGATTAGCATATTAAGGAGCCTTTGTTTTCATAAAATTTCAAGCGATTCCAGAACTCTCGCCTTCTAATGAAAACTTACGGGAGAATCTTTTCGCTGCACCCTTTCGCCGAGTCTAAAAAAAATGTTGCCGTTACCCTTCCTACGGTATTCCCAAGGGTGCAAGAAGCATCAGGGTTTATGCGCACTTTTCCATCATATAGCTCACCAATGAAGACGCCTTGCGTCGTTAAAAATGCATGCAATTAGCTCGAAGCGAAAACTCCCGTAGAGGTATTCTTATGTAAGTGTAGATCGAACGACTCCGAGCAACCCCTTTTCGCGGGTGACAAAGTTACGATCTTCTGGGTGTCGTTAATATCTAACGTGAGCAAAATGTGCTGGGGTGGGATGATGTGCGAGCTGCAGATACCGTAACGTGATTTTATCATATTTATGTTGCTCTAGTGGAAAAGGCAAGATACACTTGCGAGATATCAAATCGAAAACCGATAGAGTTTTTTCTTTAATTCAAATTCAATTGAAAAAAAAGAGAATCTGTAAATTGAGCACAACACTCTTTCAGAATTAAGAGCCTAAAAACAATCATCAATTAAAAAAAGTGATTTGTCGCATTTAAAATGTAAGCGACTCGTAGAGCTAATCGCAAAGTTACGATCAGTTGGATCGAATGCTTAATCATTCGCCGGAATCTCTTGACTCGATCGATGTATCGATCATAAGAGGTACCACGACGAATAAATGTGTCTCGAGTCGTGCCTTCGTAAATCGGTTGGACACGACAAAATCGAGGATGCGTCCTCATGGTACAAGCAGGACGATGGAGAATGTCGAAGTATAACCTTCGCTCGAGATATCTCCAACCTCCCTTGCCTCTCACATGCCACTCGTTTGACGCCTGGGCTCTTCGTTAGCTAATGGAATTACTTTAACGCAATGACACAGCGATTACATAATTGCGGGGCTTCGTCTCGTTGACTGTCGTTGAGCAAGCTTCTCTTCCTTTCTCAAAAACCCCACCTCCTACCCCCAAACCTTCTACTTACCATCACTTCTTCTGCCACTCCACTATTTTCCACTCTCTTGCCGAAGAGTTGGCTCAGTAAGTCACGAGTATTGTTTCTCGGTGACAAATGACGAACACCAAAGAGTAATGATCATTTGAAGAATTACGACGAGTTCGCAATATTTGCTTATTAGATTACATAATTCTATTAATTTTCATGACATTGTGTCATTTTTGCTAGTCCTTCGATAAGATTATCTGTTTAAATGATTTTTTTAACCCATCGTAGAAAATATTCGAATATTAATTTGAGCAGAGAGCATTCGTTAATGCTTAAGTAGTAGAGACATTTATGGTCAGACAAACACTCTTGTGATTACTGACATCTGGATAAAAATTGACTATTCAATTTCAAGAGTTGGTTGAATTTTCTCCTGTAATTGGAATAATATTTCCTATCCTAAAAAATTCCGTTGGTCTGGATAAAATATATGATTGAAAAGTTCTGAACGTTCAAATGAACGAATTTTTGTATTGATTGTATTTGTAACTATAAAAATTTTCTAAATATTGATTCATTTACATTGAAAATAATAAAGAATTTAATAAACTTGTAATCCTGATTGTCATTTTTAGTTGGCACAATATTTCTGGATAAAATATAATTTGAAAAACATATTTCGTTCATATAAAATCTGGGAAAAGATATTTCGCTCAAAACTTCAGACACATATTTTTCATCGTCACATAAAGTCCGCCCGTGTAGAAATCTTCCCAATTAAGCCCAATTATTATTTGGGCGCCATTTTTATTAGTAAAATAGTATTTTAGTTGTAATTTGGATTGTGTCTTGTGACCAATTATGATGAAATTTTAATAATTTATCATCCCGTGTAGAAATTCTCAAGTCTGGCCCAGGCCGGGCTTCCAGTCAAAACTGGGCAAATCAACTGGGGCCCACTTGGGCCCTAACCGGCTTTTCCACACGGGCGATTGAAACAGCAAGAAAAATAAATGAGTTTTTCATTATTCCCCTGCTGAATATTCAATTCATAAAACCTTGAACTTGCTGCACAGAAAGTTCCTTTATTCTCTTATTGTTAGTCGATAAAATGCTGACGTCAGTCATCAAAATCAGTAAGAAGGAATATCCTTGATCGAAGTTTGGTGTGTACTTTGAGCGCGTGTTTACCTCGCGATTAAATCTCCAAGTGGCGATGTCACCTATGGTATGTGGCTTGAAGGGGGTAAGAAACCTTGACAGGAGGTCGCTGGAACGTCAGTGCCCCCCATGGGGCATGAATCACCGTGTCGCTGTGTCTTGTCGCCTGTGAGGAAGGTGACAGCTGTCAAGTGTCCGTTGTATATGCGACGCAATACAACAAGAGTGTGGGAGGACAAACGTCCTCTGGTCTGGTATATACACGTGGTTCATTTTACGCGGTTGTACACTCTCTGGCACTTTAATGATACTCCACACATAATAGCAACATATATACTTTATATATACTGTACAGATCCCAAAGATAGTATTTTATTATAGAAGAAGTAGCCTATTCCTCATAAAATAAACTTAATCTTCAGTTTATCTGCATAATATTCAGAAACTTGCTTTAATATTGCTAGTTATATGATATGAAAAGGAATAAGGTCTGAAAAAACGAAAATTTTAATAAAGACTGCAAATAATTATCAAATGCAAAGTAAGATATTTAAATGAAAATCGCAGTCTATCTGGAAATGGAGATGCAATTTTGTCACGCTCTTAACGGTAATATTGCTGAGTATCCTTATCTCTTAGTTGGATTTCCGAAGTTCTCTACATGTATAAATGAGTGTGCGTGCTTCGCTGTTGGCACGCACACGGTTAAAATTTAAATGCGACTGAATCACGCTCTTGTAGATACACATATGTAAGAAAGAGCTACATAGTTATACATACTCTGTGGCTTGCCTTGACCCGCAGGGCATATACGCCGAGATGCTCAAGGGAGAAGTTGGAGTCGCTCGGAATCGCGTGGATAGGAATTAAGGTACTGGGTGACTACGTTTACACGTTAATAACACCTCGACGCAGTCACACTTATTTTAGAACAGTACCTAGCGGCGCCTTTATAACCACCGACTGAACTCGTTTACATAACGAGTCTTCGTTTCGATTATCCACAATTTACGGGTTCATCTTTACAATCTTCCTTGCGAGGAAATTGCACATTTCTCTTCAATTCTTTGTAACTAGAGTATTTACGAAAATGAGGTATTATTCATTCTTTTTTTTCTTTTTTTTTTCTTTTTTTTTTCTTTTTTATAAGAATGAGTCTTTCAGACAGGACTTTAGATCAATGTGTGTCGTATCAGAGAAGGTGTCCTCCTTTCTGGTGAAGTGTTTCGATTTAAAAACGATCCTAGCACCGTTTGAGAACAAGCAAGACCCATTACCGCGAATCTGAACGGCATTGCGAATCTCGCCAGACTCGATTCGAGTGTCAAGATATCGGCCATCCGCTCTTCGCCGATGGATTGAACGTTGAATTATCCTTATCGGCACGTAAAATCGGCAAATGTGGACTCAGCACTAAATTACCGGGTTGCACACAAGGACGATGAGGAAAGAGATATGGATAGAGTGAGAGAGGGGCGTATGTATGGTCCATGATAGACTCGCTAACACCAAATGCCAGTCACGATGCGTTTCCAAGTACAAGACGTTCGATGTCTCGATAATGGTTCTTTCAGGAAGACAAGTGGAGTTTTGCCCTGCATCAGAGAATACGAGTTCATTTTGCTCAGACCAATGTGGTTCGTACAAGGCTTGTTGTTATGAGAGATTCACTTCAGGTCGTACCGATGATTGGAAATTTTTACATATCCAATGAAGGATGATGCTTCGATTTGAGGACTTACCCTCGCATAACCTCAAGTCGAGAATCAAGATATACAGGTCCAAATCATGTATTCAATCTTAGAAAGCTGCTTCAGGATCATCCGAAATTGTACAAGATTGTCTACACAAGCCTGCATCAACTTTCTTCCTATTTTTGGACCTCGTTATCTCTTCCTATTTTGGCAGGCCTGAGTAGTTAGAGGCAAGACTAAAGAGTTTGAGGTTTTTGTTATCATCCTTCAGAAGAAACTGTCCTACAAACCTACAAGAAAGTTCTGTATGAAATATAGAGATGCCGCTAATACATGCAACTTGTGACAAAAACTTGTTTCCTTAATCACGCTCGGAGATTTATTGTTCACATTCAGAGTCACGCTTAGACTTTAGAAGTTAGTTTTTAGAGTTGTTTTTTCTCTTTCGAGCCACTTCCTAGTGTCGCTTGACAAAACACAATGGCGGTTCGTGCGATGACTGTTAATGATTAGCGTGTCCAACCTTCGATGACCTCCCTTCTTCCACCCCTGGTTGCACCATAGAAAGTGGTGTCATTCTGTCACGAAATAATACTGCGCTCTTTTCTTGCAAAGTGGAGTATGCTGAAAGTGCTCTATCCTCTCGGCAGTAGGTACAATGTACATGCTTCCGCGTGGCACGTGACTTTGTCTGCACACGAACTTGCTGGATCTCGACCTGCAGGTGTGACATTTGAACCCATTGCATCGAGTCGCACTCTTTCCGTCTTGCAAATCATCTATGGTGCCTATAATATTGTCTCAGAGTTCATCTTCAGAAAATCTTCAGCAAAATCTTAAGGGAACCTTTAATTCAATATACACATTCAGAAAAAAAGTCTTTTAAGCCATTTTCCTCAGTTAGTTTATGCAGATTTGCATTCTAGTTACACTGTCGTGAAATGTCAACAGACATTCCTGAAGCAGATAAGAGCGACAGGTGGACAGATATTTTGCTTCTCCCAGAAGATTGTAGTGTCATGAATTGCTCATAAATAATCGTGTACGTGGTGCTGCCACTCTGGTGGGATCTCAAACTGTGAAGAGATACTGTGAAGCTTCACAGAAGATTTACTGGATGTTTTACTCTTGTTATATCATTTTTTATAAACAAGATTATATATGAAAAATATCCTCACAGATTTTATCTCTACAGCTTCAATTTCGTTTTCATTTGACGATATTTCTAAGCAGGAAGCAAATTGCAATTGAAACTATGTAAGAATGACCCCAAGGTGGTTACGGATAATAAAGTGACTTTGAAAAAGAGTGAATTTTGCGAAAAAATGTTGAAATATAATGCTACTTGCGAATGAGCCTGAGGGAGACGTAAATCGTATGAGATACGTACGTATGTCGCAATACTTGAACAGATCCAATATCCCATTAGACTGTCGCGCGTTGATTCGAAATTCCCGTGTTTAAGTTTATGAAGTTCCATTAATAAGAGAGATACTCGAGATGAGGAAGGTGTGTAATGTGTAATGTATAATATTTATGCTATATGTTATATGCGCCGTGCCGGTCAATGTATGCTTATGAACACACGAATCGAACAGTGACACGGACGCGTCCGTAAATTTCACCGAGTTTGCGTCTATCGTGGGAACGTGACACTTTGGCGTGCTTATCTAATTTATCCGAAGGCCAAAGACTCGACGTTATACTCTATGGCTGTCTATGCTGCACGACGTAAGGTATCATATCCAAGACTCGCCGTAAAGTCACGCATATAATCGATTTACGTTCCACTTACCGCGTGTCGCCCGATGCAAATGGTTCTTCTTGCTATAAGTTAACAGAAAAGTAACGTTAACATATAAATCACAGTTTGCGCAGAAAAAAAAGAGTCCAAGAAAGGACGATGAATATTTAATCCTTTACCCTCTATGTAGCGGTGCATCGCAGATCCTTCTCTTATGGTCGCCTGTTCGAAGAATCTATTACATCCAGCGACACGAATGATCTCGTTTGTAGCTTCACAACATGGACATTTCACCATATGAAAGTTATATTTTCTCTTGCACCGTATATCTATTCTAAAAAGATGATTGAGTCCAAGTCGAAATATCGTATCGTAACGCCTATTCCGCAATCCTGATTCGTCGTGTAAGAATCGATAGTGATTTTCAATCGATATTTATCGAATCGTAAATTCCGAGTGAATTGAATTTGGTTTCGTTAATAATCATTTTTTTACGAGTCTAAACTCGAAATACATTGAAAATTTAGGAATTTTAAGGGAATTTTTTAAGATTTCATGAGAGATAATGGGATTTTAAATGTTATCGTAGAATTTTAAAGACTTTCAAGAAGTTTCTGGGAATTTTTCACAATTTTGATCAGATTTCAATCAGACTTCAAGGTACTTTTATGACTTTTAAAATATGTATTTTGTGGGATTTAAATAAGGAATTTAAAACTTTATTGAGGAATTTCAAAAGCCTTTCATTATTCTTAAAAGATTTGGTAGAATTTATAAAGATTTCGAAGGTTTTCGTGAAATTTTAAGGGTTTTCAAGAAAATTTTTCGATTTTTAAAAGATTATGTGGAATTTTTATGGATTTGAGGGATTTTTGTGAGATTTCTAATAATTTGAATAAAAGTATTTAAAGAGATTTTTCTATTTTTTAAAAGATTTTGTGAAATTTTAAAGGAATTCATGCAATTTTAAGAAATTTTAAAGAATATTAAAGGATTCTAAATATTTTTAAATTAAGAGGATTTTAAAAAGTTGTTAAATAATTTTAAAAGATTTTGACGAATTCTATGTAATATTTTTAAGGATATAAAGAAATTTTAAATGTTACCGCAAAATTTCAAAAGGTTTCTAGGAATTTTTAGAGATTTTCATGAATCTTAAAGTAGATTTCAGGAAAATTTATGAGTTTAAAAATATTTCTGGAATTTTTAAGGATTTCATGGAATTTGAAGATATTTCTAATACTTTTAATCGATTTTAAAGAATATAAAAGGTATTTGAATTATTATAATTGAATTTAAAAGAATCTCAAGAAGTTTCTGAAAATTTTAAGAGATTTTCACGAAATTGAACATAGATTTTAAGAAATTAGAGAAATAAAATATAATAAATATTATATAATATTATAATAATAATAAATATTGAAAAAGAACGTAAATGAGCACGCGTTCTTGTCATAATATTAAAGTTTGTTTAATCAAAAAATACTTCTAAGGAACTATTTGAAGAGCGTTTTTGTAAAAAATGAATATCCTTGATTAGCTATTAGATTTGATCTGATTATGTTGAGTTTCAGTATTCGCTCTTATGTCACAAGTCCTTTTGCTCTCAAAAGAGAGACTTTCGAGACTCGGTTAATGGTTGCTGTCTGGGTGACTCGTGACGGGAAATGCGATATAATTAGAGGAGATGCTTCGATTGGTACATTCCCGTTATAAACGACACCGACTCTTATAGACGTTTGACCATCTACGTATACATACACTGTCCGCGAACGTATCCAATTATCCGCGGACAATTAAGCGCGACCGATGCAAATTAACGATCGAACCTTTGCTTGGACATCCAGAATGGAGCTATGGGGCTCGTTAATCCTTTTGCCTACTTCTGCAGCGCGACGCATTTGACTTGGCCGGCTTTCATGTCTTTTTCCACTTTATACCTTCAATTACCTCTTAATAGGTGCCTATTATTAACATTATCCTCGGTACTTCAATAAGCATACGAAAGGATTTGAATTTCTCATTTACACGCATTTATTTGTATGGTATTATCTTTATTTCTTATTTATATTCTTAGAAACACGTGGAATATTATTTTTTTTTTAATAGAAAATAGAGGCTCGTATTACAATTGCCTATATAATATTCTTATATAAAGAAAAAGTACTCTCTAAACTTGAATCAGTGAATTTTAACTGATTACTAGTCAAATTCCACTGATTTGCAGTGACTCTTTTCTCACGATTTTAATCAGTGAAAAATCTACTGGAAATCAGTAAAAAGTCACTGAAAATCAGTGGAATTTGACTGATTCAGTTTTAGAGAGTATAAAATGCATATGTAGGTCGATGAAATACAAATTGTCAAGTTATAAGGTTTGTTTTGTTATTCACAATAAAAATAACGGTCCGAAATGCTTTTTCTATGTGGAAGAAAGGAAATACTATTCGAGAAAAGGTTAATAGAATAAAATTTTAATATACGATTATGAGATCCCTCAATACGGATAACGGTAATTTGCATTTAAGATAGCGTCGTGTGCAGTGCAATTTGTAGTTTTTGCATTATTTTATTGCTTGCAATTGTGACAGTAATTGAGTAAACTAAAGACCGAGGAAAGGACGTTTTTGTATGACTTACGACAACTGATGCAACTATTGCGACAGGGAATATCTCGTAAACTAAAGAGAATAACGCTCTCGTGATACTGTAATCATCGGCAGAGTCCTCGCGGAATAGCTCTAATAAATTTTATTATACTTCAGAAAGTAATACCTACTTTCAACAGAATCCCGACTGAGAATTAAATTTCAAACCTACTCGACTCAATAAAATATGCTTGTCCAAATAATTCTTAAATTATTTCCCGAGTGCAGTATAATATTATAAGTTTGCGATTGATAAAAGATAGAAGAGAAGATATTATATATATATATATATATATAT
>UCOH01009788.1:0-18299 GCA_900474275.1 Synergus japonicus
AGAATATGGAGAACTAATAATGATATAGTTTCATCCTTCTAAGTTCTAGAGATATAAATGGCATTTAAAAGTCAGTAAACGTCTATTAATAGACAAAGAGATAAGAGATAATTACAGGTATCTGTAATAGAGATAATTAGGCGAAATTACTAATTCTTATTTAGAATTATAAAGTAATAGCCTCGGTCAATCTTTGCCAGGAATGTGCCAAGACTTAAAGATGACCAACACCAATCCTTCTGTCCATTATTGACAGATTTGACAGTTCTGTCTTGGACGTTAAGAGGGATGGTGGAGAGATAATATTTAAACAAGGCCCAAGGACAGTAGCTATGGTGAAGAATTCATGAAGGTGGTGTTGCGAATGATGAAATCGAATCAGTGGATGCGTAGGTGGTTGATACGTCTGTGGCTGCTCGCTCGTGACCGCAAAAGCTCAGAAATTTACAAAAAAAATAAAAATAAATAAAATAAATCAACCCTAAAAATACATTACAAAAAAATAAAATAAAATTTGAAATTCAAAATAAAAACATAAAATAACGAATAGAATAGATAAAAAAATAAAATTAAAAACAGTTAGGAGTGCCGAATTATACTCAAAATGAGAGCACTCAAGTCTTTATTTCATTATCATTCTTAATTTAATAAAATTTTGTGATTTGCAGAAATCTGCAACATCACAAGTAATAGAAGTGCAATGTTTGCTTGTAACTTAGTTTTAGGCAGCTGAGAAAAGAAAAAAGTACCTGTAAATTGAATAAAAAATTTTTAAGCGAACAAGTACGTGCTGACACAAAAATATAAATTGGTAGATGAAAATCCTTCGACGCAATACATTATTTTATTTCTGAAGGGTAATTTTCGGCAAATTTTAATTTAAAAAAATATATTATTACAAAGAATAAGCACTTTAATTCCGATTCGTTTCGTTTAACTTGCACTGTGCACATTTCAATCGTTTTATTTTCACTTTTTTACTATCTTCAGCATTAAAATGATATTTTCAGAAATGGAATAGGAAACCAATAGAAACGTTTCTATCGATTTTAATTGGAAGCTTCTTACCGGGCCTTGAAATGAAGTTTTGGTGCCTTTTTTGCTTGGACAGGGACTTGGCAAAATGTAAGTACTGCTCACCCGCACCCCTCAACCAGCGTCACGCCACTTGTAAAAATTCCCGTTTTAGCCAAACAAATTTGTTTTTGCAGAAAATAATCCGATAACCCTTGTCGTACAATCGAAAAACTATCGATAAAAAAAACGACACTTCGATCACATTATTTTTGCGACCTCAAACACCGTGTATTGCTAAGATGTGGACAAAATGGCGGATTTGAGTCTACATTACTTTTTAGTGGTTTGAAAATGCTCCAGCACCGTTAAATCGGATTGATGGATCCATTCGGATTAAAGGTTCGGGTTGATTTAGAATAAGCTGCGGATTAATTTGGATTGAAAACTTCCTTCGGATTAGATACGAATGAAATTGTTTGGTTCGGATACAAATTCCTTAATCATTCGGAATAAATTTCATTCCGAAGCTTTCGCTATAGTGCTATAGGCCAGTCCAATCTATCAATTCTTTCGAAAGCTCACAAACTGAAAATCTACAGACAGACATATAAACATACACATAAATTCCAGAGAGAGCGACACATTCTTAAAAAAATATGTTTCGGGTTCAAAAGTCACAAAATGTGGACATTTGATAAAAACGAGTAGGGTCAATAAATTTGACACAAATTTGATACCTTTTCTGATGAGAATGTAAATATCTTTTTCATGCTGCCCCTAAAGGATTTATGCGTTATGGGGAAAGCATACTCAGTCAGGTATACGCAGAAGTTCGTAACATACTTCTAACACGCTTTCATTTGTGGGGTATGGGGTTGCGCGGATCGATTGCGTAACGGTTGGCGCCGCCATACTCGAAAGCTGCATCATCGCATTGAAAAGAGAACCTAGCAAAGGAAGAACTAGTGCGGAAGAACGAGTGGCGCGCTGTCCCTCGATAAATGATCATACCTAACCCCAATTGTCAAAAATAATAAACAGAATATAATATCTGTCAGCTCAAACAAAAGTAGTCTCAAGAATCTCAATCTTCGTTTTTTGTTATACATTATTCATTATACATAATACATTATCAAAATGTAAGTTCAGGTGAGTGTGATAACTAAAAAAGTTAACTTTTTTATGGGAATCGAAATATCTAAGAACTTTACCGTTTTCACTAATCGTTATTGAAAGAAAAAAATATCCTATTATTTTCTTAAGGAATTAGTAGTTGCAGTTACGTATATTTTCGAAAGTTAGGTTACGAACCGACCGTACAATTTTTTAATATTTTCTACATCCATCACTTAAAGTTAATACTTGTATCATATACTAGAATTGAAATTTGTGAAACACTTCCCTAATTTTCCTTACTTCTGTTAGATATGTTAGTTAATATATTTTGTAAGGTAACCTAGTTTGATGTGTTCAGAGGATATTTAATCTTTTTAACTTTTTCTTTCAATTAAGAAAGTTTAATCATAGTAAAAAGTCATGACATTTTTTATTTATATAAAAATTCCAGGTCATATCCCTGGTTGAAAAATTTTTTCGAATTAATAACAAAAAAATGCCATATTTTAAAAGTACATTTTTTTATTTTAATCATTTAAGAATATATAAGTAATAAATTTATTAGGGTGGTTCGAAGAACAAAAGTATAGAAATATAATTTGATTAAGGGTGGGGGGAAGGGGGGAAGGTGTGCCTAAAATATGGTACCATCCTTCAATAAAAACAGCCAATAATATTTTTTTGTTCAATGCATTTTTTTCTAGAGCCGGACGTTTGCTGAAATTGATTTATGTATACTTTCAGGCAAAGAATATCGAACTGAAATAAGTATATGCTCTAGCTGAGAGTTCTCCAAACTGTGGTACGTGGATCCCCTGTAAACCCCTCGTATACATGAAAATTTTAGAAGGTACCGTCTACCCATGGGGGTACCGCAATGACATTTGAGTTTCGTTTGTGGCTAATTTCCAATTTGAATATAGCTGCTTGGAACGGAATACGCGATTGTCATTTAAAGGGTACATTTTGTTAGAGATCCTAATTTATACCTCTGTCCACTCGACCGGTTCAGGCAAAAAGTACATGCGAGTGAAAGAGATAGAGAATGAAAAATTGGACCAAAAGTACTCTTTATCTCTTTTACTCTCATGTACTTTCTGCCTGCACCTGTCGCATAGTCGGACCAAACACATGTTTTTAGTTCAAAAGTCTTCACAGCCTTTAATTTTGCTCCGATTTACAATTTCTTTCTTTAAATTAAAGTACACTAAATTTCAAACAGCACCCTAAAGGTCGATTTTTGAATTAGCATTTTTTTTTTATTTAATAATATTTACTCAAATTTCTAGAAAATCGAGATCTTGTACGTAATGATTATTTACTTTACAACAACATTTTGCATATGCTGAAAATCATCTTTAATCAACGCAAGAGAACATCCGGAATATAAATAATTTGATTATTATAAGTTTTCATTATTATAAACAAATTAAAATAACGATTAGCTAAATATTGTCATTTTGGTTGAAAAATTTTTGCCCTTCGATCAAATGCTTTAAATTATTGCGAGAATGATCTTTTGTCAGAATATCTATAAATGATTAACAATTACAATTTTTATAAACATTTTTCTGGAAAAATGTGGAATTTACGGTTTTTTCAATTACAATTTTCCTTTTATTATCTAAATTGATGCAGATATCCTTGAAAATAATATGTTTTCAATTTATTTTTTATAAAAATACAACAATTTTTGGTTTTTTAAAAACATTAAATAAATAAATACATATAAAACTTTTCGGCACTTTGTCATGGAAAATATTTTTTTGCCTTAAAACTACTGTACATTTTTGTGAGGTTGATTTGCAGTCACTATTTTTATGTAAAATTAACAATAAGTAATTGTTATTATTTATTATTTTTAATCAATTTCAAGTATCACGAAATTTTCATGTATTTGAAAAATATTGTAATTTTGTTTGAAAAAAATGTTCTTATCTGAAAATATTTTTAATTATTGTGAGAGTGATCGTCAGTAAAGAAATTTCATTAAAATATTTTTTACCCCCCCTAATTGACTTTAAATTTTCAAAAAATCGAAAAAACTCGACTTTTTCGCTATTTTCTTTGATTTACTACAATTTTTTCGACTATTTGACCATGAAATGTTTGATATATGTTAAGAAGAATGTATTTTAAATATCATACAACTATTATATATTTTTAAAAATATATTCTTATACATCAAATTGAATAAAAAAATAGTCGGAACATATATTAGCTTGTTATAATGTCATTAAATTATCACAGTATTACCATTGGTAATACTGTGATACTAATCCGCCTATTTTTTTAAATTTAGTTTTGATAACCGCTAAAATTGCCTTTGCAATAAGCTTCCCTCATATTTATTATTTTCTTTGACCAATTTGAGCATCCTAACCTCTACCTGTCAACGGACTTAGAAATATTTTCTCCTTTCTGGGGAAATATTTCTAAGTCCACACAAAATTGCTTTAAGCTTGGGGGTCTCTCTTTACCGTCCGTGCTCTTGATACACACAAAATTGCTTTAAAATTGGGGGACTCTCTTTACCGTCCGTGCTCCTGATATACACAAATCATCGCTCCCATTTTAGCGACACTCTATGTATCCTCCACTTTTTCGTAAGAGCCAATCCTCGATTGTAACGAGCAAATGATTGGTCGACGAGATCTCCAGCAATGCCTGTAATAGTACGGAACTCTACCTGAAATAAAACTTTCGAGAATAAATCATCTTTAATCATTGACTAGTTCGCTCGCCTTCTTTTTCGCATGCCCCGATCCCGGAAGGAGAACTGACCTCCGGAGAAAAGCCACGACCGTGACTCTGTCCATTCCGGACGACGAGAACTTCGACATAGAAGCCATGAAAGAAATTCCCGTCACCCTCATCAGCGAGAAACCCGAAGTTCTGCGGACTTTCCTCTCCGAGCCCCAAGAATTCGTTCCCCAAATCCACATTTGAGGTACGAACTTCTAGCACTTAGTGCTAACGGAGCCACATATCGTTTCCACCAGGGATCTCCACAGGTTGTTCCCTTAACATTCTCTCCGTTTCCCGATCTTATTTTTAACCTTGGTCTAAGAGAACCGAACTTGACTTCGAATCCTGAGGAAAAACCCCGACATGTCTACCCGCTGAGGCTTCCCGACCTGGTCGAGCCAAGTACTCCTTTCATCGATCTAAGCCCTGGAAGAAGCTCATGGTTGGAGACACCCGCAACAACCCCGGAAAAGCCTCAGAAAGAAGGACCATCGGAATGGTGCCCCGGCGATCATTCCCTGATTAGGGAATTAACCTCCTTATTAGGAACAGAACACAGGTACCACGACTCGCCCAGAAAGAGAAATCGAATTTTACCAAACGTCATCTTGATTCCCCGAAGAAGACGACCTGTCATTCTGAGCGACAGAAACGCGTGTAATTACGTAATCTCCGTGGACCATAAGATAACGTAAACTTTCCCAAAACTCTCATCGCCTTTTCTCGGACCTTTTAGGGACCATTGTTTATACAAACTTCTCCCCTAAAAATATCGGACCTTTTCAGGTGCATCAATCGCTTAACGCACGAACTATATTTTTAGTTAAATAAATAACAGTAACTCTCCCACTTGCTGTTATCAGTTTGATGTATAAGAATATATTTAAAAAAATATATAATAGTTGTATGAAAATAGCGAAAGAGTCAATTAATTTCGAAATTTTGAAATTTCAAGGTCACTTAGGTAGGGTAAAAAATTTTTTGAATCATTTTTTACTATATAGGTACTAATTCACTTGCTTCGAACTATTTTTTTTTTAAATTTAGATACCGAAAACTAATTTTCTTTACAAATATAGAGAAATATATCACTTTTAAATATTTTCATGTCATTCAAAGTCAATAAAAATTATTTTAATGTCAAAATTCCTTATATATGATGGTTGTACTATCTTTTCAAAACATTCGCACTAACATATATCACACATAATGTGTTCAAATAGTTCTAAAACTTACCGCAAATCAACGAAAATAGCGCACAAGTCGAGTTTTTACGATTTTTTGAAAATTCAAAGTCAATTAGGGGGGGTAAAAAATATTTTAATGGAATTTATGTTATACAGGTATAAATCTGCACAGTTGAAACTATTTTTATTGATAAGTGAAATCTTCAAAAAACATTTTTTGCTCTTCCAATTAAAAGAAGTGTTTCGTTTTTTTTTATTTTTAGTGATATCTGCGTTGCGGAGGCAGAAGGAATTTTTTTTTATGAAACTTTAGGGAAGTGTTTTTGACTCCTCAAAGAAGGTTTTCATTGCTATTAGAACTTCGCGCATACAACTTTTTTTTCGATACGTCCTATTGTACATAACTTCGTACACCACTTGGTATGTTCCTTCGTACGTAGTTGACCACGTAGTGAACGACATCCTGAACTACGTACGAAGCGGCGTAATATCTGATATAAATTGGGATACTCTGTTATGTCGTTTATGCCGTACTTTTTGAAATTATTTAAGACGTAGTTTACGACGTGGATTTTGACGCACTTTATAAAATATGTAGTATAATATTTTATTATTTAAATTATTCTTTATACTTTTCTATGTATAATAATTTTACGAGCTTAATTTAGTGACAATTGATTAGAGAATTTACTATACAAGATTAGGCGCGCGCTTGAGCGCGTGTGTTTCGTCTATAGAAACTGAAATGATAATTGAAATTCGCGCGCTATATGAAATGACCAATAAGGTTAGCGCACTACGCATGAAGTTAGCTAAAAGGTATCGCAAAATGTGGAACGCAATGTGAAGTTGCCTGAAATGCATGTCTTTTTTAGAAAGGATCTTAGATCAAAGATGTTATTACAGTAGATGCGGTGCTGATCTAGTTGCCCGTGACAAATGTAGTTAGCGCGACAATCCAAAAGTAGCATATTCTAAGAACTTCATCAAAAAATCAATTACGAAATTTTCATTGAATTCAAAGTTTTTCTATTTATTTATTATTAATGAATAAATCACAACTTGGAGACAAACATCTTATACGATAGTTAATAGATTTTTAAATGAAAAAAATGTTTTTTTAGATTGATTTGAAAGTATATATTTATTTCAAACATTTCGAAGACAAGGGGCAATAATCACCAGCCACCAATACAAATGTTTAATAAGAATCTAAAATAAGGTGTGATTGGTTTCTTGTTCAACTAACATAACTTTTAATAATTGTTATACTTAAAGAGATATAAAGATATATATATATATATATATATATAAGATATAAAAATATTTGAACTAGATATTTTCTTGCTCTGTACGCATAATTCTATTTAAAAATTGATTAATTTTACAAAGCAAAAAATTCCAAATTTAGTATTTGTTTAGTAAAATGAAGAAATCGAATTTTTAGATTAAAACTTGACTCCAATAACCATAAACTGCAAATATTTTTATGAAGAATTAATATTCTTCGTATATTAATAATTAATATTAATAAATAATATTAATCAAGGTTATACATAGTTCTTACTTATATTTAATAAATTTTAATACGTATTTTAATAATATATGTCTGTTTGTAATGTTTATTAAGTTTTCAAACTTTTCTAACCTTCAAAACAAAATTTTAAATTCTAATTTACCGAAATCTTCGGAAAACAGTGCTCGACTTCGTAGTTCGGTGAGAGGGCAGCACTTCGATAGGACAGAAAAAGTGATTACCTATATATATTGAGGACGCCATTTTGGCTCAACGCCGCATCTACTGTAATAATATCTTTGCTTAGATATATCGTTTTCAATGACACAAGATGATGTATTTTTTAAAATCATATTTTATTAATAACACTGGTCAACAAAATGATACCTATGTGCTCATGGAATGAGATATGTCATTTCCAAAATAGTTTTTCATGCTGAATCCGAATCTGGCCTCTATTTCTCTCCAGCACGTCAGGTTTTCGAGATTTTTTTAATACATTTTTTTTATTGATAAATCACAAATCATGAGATACAAGGTTTTAAAAAATGTTTTCAATAAAAAGCAACATATGCTTTTAATGCGTTTTTTAGTGCCGAATCCAACGATGAGATTGTATTTTTGATATTTTGTACGGTTGCCGAGATAATAGGAAAAAACTGAGAAAAAACGCGAAAAAAAGTGGCTTTATAAAAAACTAAATATCTTGCTTACAAAATTTTACATGATCGCAACCAATCAATAATTGTAAAAACCCAATGTTTCAAACACATGTGAGAGTCGACGCGAGAGAAACCAAACGAACCGACCTCCCTCGTTTCAGATACATTAAAGGGTCAAGATATGACTCATGTACCCTCTCTCCCTATGTTGAAAGAGGACGAAATGGAGGACCATCCGAGGAACCTCGTTTCAGTAATTAAAAATTTATGTTTTCTAGGAATAACAGTTTTAAAGATTTCTGAGTAGTTTTTGGTTGCAATGATTTGAACAGAAATAGTTTATTTAAATTATTTGAATTCTATCTTTAAAGGTTATAATTAAATTAATGAATCAGCAGGTGAAGTGAACATAACCCTCTCATAGGTTAATTTGTGGAGAAATCGTTAACTCAAGTTCGAACCTGAGGAAGATAAGTAAAATACACAAGAATTCAAAGAATAAGGAAACCTTTGATTGCTCGGAGAATCGAAATAAAATATCTTCCAACTATGCTGCCGCGGAATGACTTGATATAATTCAAAGAAATCGTATAATAAAGACTCGATATCAACTAAATATAATTTCCTTGTGACTGCCTGAATTACAAGACGTCAGTAGTGGATTGGATCGTTCGATCATCAAAATTATAACAATATGCGAAGCTATATTCTGAGTGACAAACTTTATTATAATTTTATTAAATCTCAGAACTGATACATCTCTAAATTCCGTCAATCGATTTGTCTCGATGAAAGGAATCTTCATTTTCCTTACAATAGCTTTAAATTTTCAATATTTGAGAAGTTATAGTGGAAAAATGAACACACACACACACATCCGGACATGTTTTCAGATCATCATATTAGATATATTGCCCTTGAAATATGTTAAAAAAAACCTTTTTTAGGAAACTGGATTTTGTCACCACTACAAAGCTTCCTCTATGAGGAAGCAAAAACGTACATTAGACGTATGAAAAATGCATACAGTTCATATTTAAGGACTTTATAGACAGCTTGTACGTAACTCAAGCAATTTTAGTTTGAAGTCAGTAGGACAGAAGTATAACAACATGATAGAGCAGTGCACTATTTGCATACATTTATTGTATGAAGTTGGTAGCTAACATACTTTCATGTATAGCTGTCAGGCTTTTAATGTACGGGTGGTTGTATACCTTGAATGCTTGGGCCACATACTTTTATAGTATGAGGGACCAAGCATCGACTCGAGTTTGGTAATATTTTTATTAAAAATGTTATTTTCCTTGATATTTTTTTATATATAGAAACTTTAATAATTTAATATAAAATTTACTCGGAATCTACTGTTTTAAACTTATGATAAATAAAGTAAATAATTTATATATACTTTTACTCTAGTCGCATGTGCGAGCTGAATGCTTGAGCGCGCCATACTATTATAGTATGAGAGTCTGAGCATTTCAGCGTGAGCTCGGACATACATTTAACGCGTGACGTTCGAACATTTTTAGCATAGACTGCTTTTAAAACCATACACTAAATGTATGGTTCCAAATTATTAATCTATACTTTGCAGTCACATAACAAAAGTATGAAACCAATCTTTAAAAGTATAAACTCAAACTTTTAAAGTATAACTTAAGCCAAACATTTGAAGCACGAAAATATTGATATGTCAAATGCACGTTTTTTCTCTCCGTGTAGAACGCAATGCCACGTCTTTAGTGAACTCCTCATCAAAACAAATGAAAATTGTACTTCACAATGACAAATAATCGCGATGCAAAGTTTAAGGGCTTTGGGTAATGGGAACTTAGAAAATGTTTTGGGTGCCCCCAATAATAAAGAGGGCCCTACCTCTGTATTTAATTTAAAGAGTAGATTTCGGGATAAATGAAAGAAACTCAGCAAATATTTTGGGTCTGACGAAACCCTAGAGTGCAACTTATAAAAAATTCTTCGCGTTTTTCTTGAGAAAATAAATATTTTGTCTATAAAATAGTGAAAAGTGAAATGACTTTGAAAATCGTCATCTCTCTCTCGCGATTTGTCTGCTCGGTATGCATTTCGCCGTTTCAGAACATGAATATTTGTAGTCAAAATATTCATCTTCTCAAGAAAAACGTGATGCATTTTTTATCAGATGCACTCTAGGATTTCGTCAGACCCGAAATATTTTGTGAGTTTCTTTTATTTATTCCGAAAATTACTCTTCAAATTAAATACGGAGGCAGGGCCCTCTTTATTATTGGGGACACCTAAAAAATTTTCTAAGTTCCCATTATGCAACGCCCTTAAACAAACGCTAATTACAAAGGAACACAAAAAAATCAGACTAGTATATTTTTATGTTCTTTGGGTCGCTGAATCCGCATCCGGTATCCGTTTATCTGAATCAGCTCAGGTTGAAAGTCATTTCAAGGTCAAATCTTGAAAAAATAGTCAAATTGATTCAAATTATTATTTTTATATATTTTTAGGATCGCTGAATCCAAATCCGATGTCCGCTTGATCCGACAAGGTCAATTTGAAGGTCATTTCACGGTCAAACGTATTTATTCTGCCAAAAATGAATTTTTGACTGCAGATTCTGAAAGAAGGAGAAATTTTACGTCTAGATATGTATTCAATTTTTTTGATAACATAACCCTTAAGGTCATTCATTTTATTGTATGGAGGGTTTATATGACAATTGCAAAAATAAAAAAAATGTGTCTTCACGGGACTAAACTACTAAATAAATATATTCTCGTCGTCACTGATTTAGAATCCGAGGTTTGTTTGTCTCCAGTATGTCAGGGTCAAATTCATTTCAAGGTAATATCCAGAAAAAATGTTCAAATTTTTTCGCATCATCTCTCTATTATATGTTTAGAATCGTTGGACCGTGCATTATGTATCTCACTCTGGTACTTCTTCATCGTTTCGGCTTCTTTTATAACGTACTCGTTTATCCTCAAAATATCTGTGCAAGGGATTTCTCTTGCGTTTTTTTCCATTTTCTGTGCTTTCTATATGCAACATCGAACAGAAGTCTGCCATCATGTTTTCACCCCATCTATCCTGAAATCTTCGTTCTACATCTTTAAAATGTTGATGGAAACGTTCTCCTTGCTCTTCACTGAAATCGCCAACCTTATCTGAAAATTCGTCCACATGACTGTCCATTATATGTAACTTTAAACTCATGTTACATTCTAATCTCCTGAAATTCTCAACCATGTCAGATATTATTTTTTCATAGTCCGAGCTCTTATGATTGTGAAGGAAACTACATACATTCTTAAAGCTGATCCACGCATTCTTCTCAATAGAGCTCATTTCAGTTACGAAGTAATCGTCTCTGAACATTTTTCTGATCTGAGATACATCGAATACTCCCGCTCCTACTTTAGCATCAGTAAGACCTGGAAATTGATCTCGTAAGTATTTGTAACAATCGTCTTTGAACATTTTTTCTGGATTTGACCTTGAAATGAACTTGACTCTGACATATTACAGGCAAACGAACCTCGGATTCTAAATCAGTGACGACGAGAATATATTTATTTAGTAGTTTAGTCCCGTGAAGACACATTTTTTTTATTTTTGCAATTGTCATATAAGCCCTCCATACAATAAAATGAATGACCTTAAGGGTTATGTTATCCAAAAAATTGAATACATATCTAGACGTAAAATTTCTCGTTCTTTCAGAATATGCAGTCAAAAATTCATTTTAGGCAAAATAAATACATTTGACCATGAAATGACCTTCAATTTGACCTTGTCGGATCGAACGGACATCGGATTTGGATTCAGCGATCCCAAAAATATATAAAAATAATAATTTGAATCAATTTGACTATTTTTTCAAGATTTGACCTTGAAATGACCTTCAACCTTACCTGATTTAGACAAACGGATATCGGATGCAGACTCAACGACCCAAAGAACATAAAAATATACTAGTCTGATTCCAGGAACAGGACCTTTTTTTGTGTGCCTTTTTTGTTATTCGTAATATGGAACCTGAAGTCTTTACTGACTCGAAAAGTTCAATTTTATATAAAGTCAAATTCTTTATTTGTTTATACTATTTAATATCAAATTCCTTTTCTAACTATTTTAGACATGAGAAGATCCTATCAAGAACATGGACTCTGAACTAGTTGTGTCTTACCAAAAAAAGTTAGGACCCGCACCGATAGCCTCCTTTGAAGACTTGAGCGACGAGATTGAAAATGTAAGTACGCTAAGCTTAAATCTTGAAATTATATTTTCAACTACTTCAGCTTTCTAGAGTACTTTACATCTGATACAAATTGTTATTTTAAGAAAATCCAAATGGTTCTTGGAATTTTCCTGCAGGGAGAAACAACGATGTTGGAAAATACTAAAGTAATAACTCCCGTCACTCCAGCGAGTTCTTTGAAAACACCAAGCACACCTCGGATTGATATCAGCCGAGCTAGTAGTTCATCGCATCATGAAGACAGCAGCAATTCTAGAGAATCTTCACCAGAGAGGGAATTACTTGCTGGTACGTAAGGAATAAAACATTTCATTAAAGTACTATGTAATGTAAAATTTTTATATTAAGGGGTTACACCACCCTGACGTGTAGAAAATAGGTATAAAAATAAGCATTTTTTTGACGCAGTCATAAATTATTTAAAATAATTGTTATTATATGTATATATACATAGTACTTTTATGTATAATTTGAATCAATGACAAATTAAAAAAATTTTTAAATGGCGGAGATATGAGCCAATGAGTAGGACCCTTTTTGAAAATCCTTGTTGATGATGTTACATAGGGGAAACATTTTTTTAATTTGTTGTAGAAATTACAGCTGTTTAAAAAAAAATTCTAATTTTAATGGAAATTTTGAGTTTCAAAAATTCATAATTTATGAACAGGGCACCCAATCAAAAAAATCCTACCTCACACGATAGACAATAGTATGAAGAACATGTGTTTAAAATTTTAACAAAATCGATTAAGTAGATCTTGAGATATCATGTACACCAGTTTGAAAAAAGTAGTTTTGAGAAAAGCGTGAAAGAAAAAACAGTACGGCACAAATGAGACCAAATCGCGAAAGCTGATTAGAACTATAAAATGTTGATAAAATGGGCCAAATTCCGTTATTCACTGGTTTTTGGGATCACTCATGACGAATCCAGTGTCAAAAATTTCAAAAACAAAGTGGCGGACTCAATATGGGTCCACTGTGGGTCCGAACGGAACTTGAGTTTCAGTGACGCGCTCACTTCTAATTGTTGTAACTTCGGAAATAGTTTGAATTTTGAAATGATTGAACGCTTAAAATATTCTTAAAAGTATAAACAATTTTTCTAAATAAAACAAAAAAAATCGATTTTTTGAAAATCTCATTGTGGTGTAACCCCTTAAAGCATATAATTACTTTGATTTCCATTTAAACATGACTTCAAAAATTCTTATGTCCATTTTTTCTGTGATTTCAAGATCGATTAGTAGTCCGGCAAGAAGGAAAGCATTAGGATGCATAGAATGGTATTTAAGGGGTTAGTCCCGGCTTAATTTTTTTTGTCTATTTTTTTCATTTTCTTAAATCATGGCAAAATATCCCTGCCTTAGAATCAAAATCTACAAAGCCTAAGTACCCACCTAAATTCAAGATTTCTTAAAATCAATTTTTCCGAAGTAACTTTGATGCTCCACAATCACAATTTTTGGTCATTTCTCGAAATCGTGTTTTGAAAATCGGACGGCAGTAGAACTTGAAAAGTTTTCATCCTATTGACTTAAAATTTGAACTGTAGCTTCATCGTTGGATTATATACTGAAGTATACTCGAATTTAGCAATTATTTAACAGTAAAAAAATTAGAAACAATTTAGGTCAAGTTTTTTGTCAAAAAAACAATATTTTGTTAAAACAATTGCCATTTCACGAAAAAAACTTCTAAAAATGTAATCATGTGTACTTCAGTAGCAAAACTCTAGCAGATAATACAATTTTTTTTTCATTGTAAGTTCAATTGGACGAGACTTTTACTGCCGGCTGCAGAAGGTCTGTTTTAAATAGTGGTCTATATTAACTACTGTGCAGCTGATATTTTGTTGAAAAATGCCAATAAAAATTTTTTTTTCGTAACACATGCACGGAATGTTCAATTTTCGAGGTATGTATAGCATTACGCAAAGTGACCAATTCTAGAACTGTGTTAAGGACGATGGAATCTGAAAGTAAAGATTGTCAAAAAACTGTCAAAATCTGTGGAAAGAAATAAAGCCATGATGTGGACTTGAATTTTTCCAGCCAAAAATTTCTCTCAAAGAGAGAAAATTTATAGGTTTTAGATAGAAGCAAATATACAGAAGAAATGAATAAGGGGCGCTTGATGAGAAGTTTGTCGAATACTCACCCTTATAGTTCCAAAATAGCGTTTAATTATTTCCTATCAGAAACGACGGACATTTTAACTTCCATGATGGAAGAAACTAAATATTGACAGCTGCAACAGTGCTCTCAAGCGGGGCACCCTGCGCGCGCAGCACGTATTGGCTTCCTGCGCATCAGATTACAGTCAATTGCAGAATATCTCTAGCAGGAATCAATATTTAGTTTCTTCCGTCATGGAAGTTAAAATGTCCGCCGTTTCTAACAAGAAATAATTACACGCTGTTTTGGGACTATAAAAGTGAGTATTCGACAAACTTACCATCAAGCGCCCCTTATTCATTTCTTCTCTCTATTTTTTTCTATCTAAAACCTATAAATTTTCCCTCTTTTGCCTTTGGCTGGAAAAATTCAAGTCCACATGAAATGTTTGTAACGAGAGATCGCTTGCGCACTTACACCGTCTCTCGTTACCGAGCCTTGCTAGACGCGTCTTCCACTCCAACTCTTCATAATCCGAGCGTCGGCCATTATTGGCACATTCATTAAAAGCAGTCGCTCTGCTTGCCAATCTTCAGTTCTGCTGGACGAGTCCCACCGACCAGGTCGGAGAGGCTCTCGCCCGGTGAAAGCTCAAAACGCTTTCCCTATCGATAGGTGCCACTATGATAGGCAAAGCGAGGGTAAAATCGCAAGGGACAGGCGTTACTGTACTTGCCATTTTCTGAGCTGACTTCAGAACTCTCGAAGTCTGATCTGAAAGGTATACGATTTTCACAATCGATAGGCGCTACTATGGATGTCAAAATCTAACTCATATATTATTAGTTAGGTGCTTCTAATAATAATGTCTGTCACTTGAGAGATCACCTTCCATCTTTTTTTTTAAACAAATAAGAGTATAAGACTAGGGAAATTTGATTTATCTCTCGTCAGGAGCTACTGAGAGAGATAAATCAAACCGACTTGAATAATATTCGTTAGGTGCTACTAAGAATATTATTCAATAGTTTAGACTAGGGAAATATACAAAAATTCAATTTACTCTGTCCACCGAAGACAGGTAACGTCGATAAATGTAATCCGTTAAAAACTCCTGTATGCCGAGTCTGAAGACCAAATTCCTTTGTCTTAAAATATTTGTTTAACAATTACATCGCGTTAAAGTTACAGAAATTATTAAAAATACGTCGAGAGTTTTATTTTCCGTCTCCGTTCTACTCACTCAACGTTCTACCCGACCAATGTTCTCCCGTACCATAAAATCTCATTCAATACTATGTAATTCTCAGAATCTCGCTCCGCGTTGATTCACTCTTTTTATGTACAGCGAGCTATACTCGATTCATACTTTAAATTGTACCAAAGGCACAAAAAGTAGGAATTTTTGTAAAACCCAATTGTTATCCCAAAATCAGAGTTGAAATTTTAAGATCCCCGCAAACTTTCCATTTGTGTTATGTATACTTTATTTTGTTCAAAACTATTTTCAAATTTTCATACGTTTCTTTCAACTTTGTTGCATGGCCTATTGGAATAGGTGCATACATGTTACGATTGGGAAGTTGAACCGCCTTTAGGCTTCGTTTTGAGGAGACGATAAATAGTCTCCACTCTTTCTCCATATAGATATCGTTTTTTAATTCATTCATCAATCCCCTCACGTCTACGCAGTACGTGAAAGAATTTTCTTCATCTATGGTAAAAAAATTCCAAAACTCTTTTTCTCTATATCGATAACGTAAGCTTTAGTTCCTTTAGACAACAATCTCTTATAAGATCGTCTAGTTCCTCTTGATCAAAAGTTTGTGGAGTCTTTGGGTTCAGTACACAGTTACTATTCTTTGCAGGTATATATTAATCTTCGTTCGTATCATTGTCACTACAGTACAACCTGTCTAAGAGCTTCCTATCTAAGAGCTCCAATGGCCTTGATGATCTCGGTAGTTTTCTCCACTACAGACCATACTCATGCCAACACACACGCAAATTTCGCAACACACGCACAATTTCCGAGCTCGACGCCCAGTAGTGGGGGCCCTCTATTTCTCGAAAGTATTACCTCTAACCGCCCATGAGCGAGCTCTTAAATAGGCTATACTGTATCTCTTTCATTATCTGAGAAAAGAGTTCGTTACAAAAGAAAAAAAAGAGTGACCTATCATAGACCTATCTCAGAATTAAAAAGTTCATAGTTCTTTGTTTTCTGTAATTTTTATGCTGTTATATATTGTTGCTTCAAGAAAGATGAAAAAAAAAACAAAAAAAAATTGAAAATTGGAAACAAAAATTTTTAATTGAAAACTGAAAAAAAAATTCTTTATTTTATATGTGGACGTAATAGCTTAGGGTGGCTCTTATTTTCAAAGTTTGAATTTTATTGATGCTACCCCCCAGTTTGGTTCCACTTAGGGAGAAAATAATTCGTGTAAAATTTTAGCTCGATCGGACAAAGGAAAGGAAAGCCCCTGTGCCCTTGAAAATTGAAAAAAAAAATCAATTTTATTTGTTTATTTTTCAAAATATGAATTATATAGAAAAATGCTTCATACAAAAGTTGTAGATCTATCCAAAGTGCACATATTATTATCTATAACTTTTTCTCGTGTGACTAACTGTTTCCGAGAAAAATGCGAAAAAGCATGCAATAAAGCACTATGCTCAAATTTCTGTGTCAACCGGGATCTAATATATATCTCGCCAAACCTGGATCCAAGATAAATGCTGGCGGAGGCAACTCGACTTGGGTCGAAATTTTGTGGGACTAATGCAGATTTAGGTGAAAGTGCCAAACTAGCAATGCAGGAGGTCTTTGTTTTTTGGGAAAAAGCTCAGGAACTGAAAAACTGCATCCCAAAAGTAGAAGCTTTGTATGGAAAATGGAAAGCACTGCAAAAACACGCTGGGAGAAAATCGCAGGCTCATAAGAAAAAAGAAGAAGATTTCCAATCGGAGCTGGAGGTTCTCTTCGACATTGCACATGCGAAGGCATTAGAAATGATTTCTATAGAAGAAGATAAGCAGTTTTTAATAAATCAAAGGTTAAAGGGTCGACCAGGGTTTATGTACGGTATCGATTACAAGGAACTTTTAAAAGAAAGAAATGCTGAAGAACGAGAAGAGGCAACGTTGAAGAGAAGGGATCGAAGCAATCTTGAAATTCAACGACAAAGTAAGTAATATATTAAAAAATGCAATCATGCAATACTCCAAATTATTTTTACATTTTAGTTTATAGATTTAATTGTGCATAATTAAATTTCTTTTTTTTTCTTTTAAAGAGGAAACTACCGAATTGGCGTCATCTACAAGCAGCAGCAGTTTGGAATCAGCTATAGATATGAATTTAGTTGCTGGAAAATCCACTGATAATATTGTTACACAACCTCTGCTCCCAGAAGATGCAGAATTGGAATTTTCTGAACCAAAAGTAAAACGGGCGAGAGGGACCCGTACACTAGTGACTCCTAAGCTTGCTGCGGCTTTAGATAAGTGTAAAATTAGTGACAGGGATGCAGTTCATGTTCTAATTGCAACCACCGAGGCACTAGGTCATGATCCCCAGGATTTTGTCATCAACAGGTCATCCATTCACAATGCAAGAGAAAAAATACGGGAAGAAAAGGCGACTGCAATTAAAAAGCAACTCATGGACAC
>UCOH01009789.1:0-24221 GCA_900474275.1 Synergus japonicus
CAATTATATATGTTTATTATTGTTGTGGAAGATTTACTTTTTAAAATCTGCTTTTGAATATCTATTTTATTACCTCCTGGCTGTCCTGGTTGTCCTGGAGTTCCGGGGGTTCCTGGAGAACCAGGCCATCCGCCTCCTTGACCACCTACAATTGTATATATTTATTATTATTGTGCAGGATTTACTTTTTAAAATCTACTTTTCAATATCTATTTTTATTACCTCCTGGCTGTCCTGGTTGTCCTGGAGTTCCGGGGGATCCTGGAGAACCAGGCCATCCGCCTCCTTGACCACCTACAATTACATATATTTATTATTGTTGTGGAAGATTTAATTTATAAAATCTACTTTTCAATATCTATTTTTATTACCTCCTGGCTGTCCTGGTTGTCCTGGAGTTCCGGGGGTTCCTGGAGAACCAGGCCATCCACCTCCTTGACCACCTACAATATTATTTTATATTATTATAATTATTTTTATGAAAAATTCAATATTTACAATTCACTATTCATTATCTATTTTTACCTCCTGGCTGTCCTGGTTGTCCTGGAGTTCCGGGAGTTCCTGGCGAACCAGGCCATCCGCCTCCTTGACCACCTGCATTATTGTCAGATATTAATATTATATTTTTAATATTAATAAATAATTAGTAAAAAAATATCTATTTTTATTACCTCCTGGCTGTCCCGGTTGTCCCGGAGTTCCTGGTGTTCCTGGAGAACCAGGCCAACTGCCTCCCGGACTACCTATAATATTATATATTAATATAATGCAACACAAAATTATAAACATCTACATTTAATATAAATATATTTTACAAATATACTAATCAATATGATTTTTTACCTCCTGGCTGTCCTGGCTGTCCTGGAGTTCCAGGACTTCCCGGTGAACCAGGCCATCCACCACCTTGGCCACCTGTAATATTATAATCTTATTAATATCATGGAACATTAAAGTTTAAAAATCTACTTTTAAAAAATTAGTATTCTTACCTCCGGGTTGTCCTGGTTGTCCTGGAGTTCCGGGGGATCCGGGAGAACCAGGCCATCCGCCTCCTTGACCACCTACAATAGTATATTTTTATTATTATTGTGCAGGATTTACTTTTTCAAATCTGCTTTTGAATATCTATTTTATTACCTCCTGGCTGTCCTGGTTGTCCTGGAGTTCCGGGGGATCCTGGAGAACCAGGCCATCCACCTCCTTGACCACCTACAATAGTATATTTTTATTATTATTGTGCAGGATTTACTTTTTAAAATCTGCTTTTGAATATCTATTTTATTACCTCCTGGCTGTCCTGGTTGTCCTGGAGTTCCGGGGCTTCCTGGAGAACCAGGCCATCCGCCTCCTTGACCACCTACAATTGTATATATATATTATTGTTGTGTAGGATTTAATTTATAAAATCTGCTTTTTAATATCTATTTTTATTACCTCCTGGCTGTCCTGGTTGTCCTGGAGTACCTGGAGATCCTGGAGAACCAGGGGATCCTGGGGAACCAGGAGCTCCCGGGGAACCAGGCCATCCGCCTCCTGGAGTGCCTATAGTATTATACATATATTATTATAATGCAGCTAAAAATTGTTAATACCTGCAATTAAATATGACTTTTTTTACCGCCAGGCTGTCCCGGCTGTCCTGGTTGTCCCGGAAATCCAGGGGATCCTGGAGAACCGGGCCATCCTCCTGGACCACCTGGCCATCCGCCTCCCGGGTGATGCCCAGGTTTGTGTCCATGATGTCCAGGTCGATGGGGATGTAATGGTCTTGTTGGTCGAGTTGGTCGAGTTGGTCGTCCGGGTTGTGTTGGTCCACTAGGTTGTGTTGGTCCACCAGGTTGTGTTGGTCCTCCAGGTTGTATTGGGCCTCCGGGTTGTGTTGGACCTCCGGGTTGTGTTGGTCCACCAGGTTGTATTGGTCCACCAGGTTGTGTTGGCCCTCCAGGTTGTGTTGGTCCTCCAGGTTGTGGTGGTCCCACTGGAGGAGGATTAGGTGAATCGGGATGTCCTCCAGATCCTGGAAATGATGGAGATCCAGGTCCTTCCGGCGATACCGATCCTGGTGGTGCTGGTAGTCCCGGATAAAATTGTCTTGGCTTTATTGAATTTTCTGGTGTAGAAATTTCAACTGCGTTCGTTGAACTCTGGAATGGATTCCGACGTGGGCTTACTTTCTGTATATCTACTTTATCCCATAGCTTATCCAAATCTGGAATCAAAACAAGCTGATGTCAGTGTAGATTCACCTGAGATAGGCATCTTATCACGAAGCCGAATTAAATAACGGGCACCTAATGTTTGCAATATGCAGAATTGGAATTCTCATTAAGAGTAGAGTTTCGGTTAAGAGTCATTAAATACATGGATCTGATCATGTTAACGATTTATTAATGTCCTTCTTTTACTCCGAGAAGATTTATGTGATGGTATAATTTCACTTACCTGCTGTATGCTAATCACGTGTGACAGACGAACGTGTTGAGTATCAAAGAAGACGTTAATAATAATAATGGTTTACATTTTTTAGAGGCCTTTTTGCAAGTATTCAAGCCGTGTTCTGAGATAAAATAAGTATTTTTAGTTTAGTCTTTCTGAGTAATTCTTTTATCTAAATGGACATTTGTCAAGATTGTATTACAAAATTTTAGATAAGCTTTCGCAGATAAGAAGTCAAAAAAAAATTCTAATATTTTAGTAAACAGTGAAAATAATTTACTCCTTCTAAAAACACTTATTCCTCAATCATGTATTAATGAAAGCGACCTTGCATTATAAATCATGTATCTTAAGACTTTAAGTCATTAAGGAGACCCTCCAAGATAAAAGATAAGGGATTTCTAAATATAAAACGTTCCAAGTTGTGAGAATAAATTTAAAGTATCATCCAACGATTTTTTCAGTTATTTGTAATTTTATTGCTTTAAGATACATTTAAATTTAAAGCATCCGCGATCCATAAATTGAAATAAATTAATCGAAGAAATCGAATAAATATAGAAAATACTCATTTTTATAAACCTAGGCAACCAATTAACTTTAAATTATTTTCCATTGAAATGCAAATATACGAATACATTTTAAGGATCGTTTTACTTCTTTTGCCTCTGGTTGTTGCATTTAGTATTTTCAATTCAAGAAGGTCATTACTAACTCAATACAAAATCTATTACTGTTGTTCAGTATCGCTATTCATTTATTAATGAAGTCACATTACGCGTATATCACTCCTTGCTAGTAGAATTTATTAGCCTGAAAGGAATGCACGCGAGCGGAACGTTAAGGGAGGTCTGGGGTACTCAGTGACATAAGAAATAAGTTTTATAAGATCAAAATAGCTTTCAATAATAATTTTTGAATTAAAACTTTTTTTTGTTTAATTTTGTCCTTATTACTATTAAGTTTAATACCTGCATTTTATTAGCCTATTATTAATTTTAAAAATAACTTAAACTTGTGATGACTATCTTTTAGATAAAATTCTTGTACTGCTCTTCCGTTTTATAGTCTGGTAATTAATATTTTTCTAACAATCAACATGGGGAAGAATGCCGTAAAGTTTCAGTTTCAGTCCACCTAATGAAGACGCCTTTACCACACCGTAAATCAAGTCTGCACTCTACACTTTGCGGTTTGTAATTTACTAATGAATGCAGGTAAGATAAACGATAACAGAGGTTCGAGATACCACACGGAAAAAACTGTTTAGTAGATCTCACTGTAGAATAGTATATTATGGACAGACTAATGCTAGTAGTTGGATTTACTAAACCGTTTAGTAGATTTTAACCATCCATTAGTTATTCTTATACTACTGGGTGGTTAAAATCTATTAAACATTTTAGTAAATCCAACCGCTAGCTTAGTCTGTCCATAATATATACTATTATTCTACAGTGAGATCTACTAAACAGTTTTCTCCGTGCACACGAGTAGCCTAATTAGTGTACATAATAGTGAACTTATTTTTAGCAGTAGTTATCAAGACAGAAAGATTTGAGAATTTTCCTTTTTCACGAAAGGGAGGACGCTTTCTTCATATGTAAATTGAAGAATATTCGTATTGAAGTGTAACCTTGGATCTTGATTTATATATTACTGAATAGCCTGCACTGTAACTCATGCTGTCAGCCTTTTAAGGCTCGTAACTCATTGATGAATGCACAAAACACGCAAGATCAACTAAATGTACCGACTGTCAAGTGCATTCCCAATTTTTTTGGTACCAATCAAACTTCAAAAGCTGAAGATCGAAAAAACCATTGTCATAAAATGGGTACAAGTATTTTCTAACTGAAACTGTTCACTTCACAATTTCTACTATACATTTTTCAATTATATTTATTCTTATAAATTAAGTGAATTTTGTGACCAGAAATTTGCAGTTTTTTTCTATTAAACACTTTTATCCTAATAAAATAAAAGAATATTTTTTTCTGAACCACTTTCTCATTAACTACTTTTTTCCCCAGAGATTCAATTATCACTTCGCGAAATTTATTTCTGAGGTCTGAATATAGTTTAAAAAATATGAATTATAATCCTGGCGTTAGAATCGTTGGTTTAACACTTGAATTAAAAGTGAATGAATCGATAATTCCCGGGGGGTGGTTTTCGAGTCACGAGCACTCACCTTCGGGTTGGTTGGACAAATCGAGTTGCCGTTCGCGATTCACAACCCTGGTTCGTCTATCGGTGGCAGAACCAAGGGCAAAACACGCCAACAACACCACGGGGATCTTCATCGTTAAGATTTCGCCCCTCGGAGGGCAACGCGCGGATTGAAAGTCACGATCGCGAAGTATCGGGAGTTCCTCGAGCACGAATTGCAAGGAAGACGAATCTTGTCCTGAGTTCGTGTCCTGATGCTGGATGGGCTGGACCACGGCCGTCCGAGGGCTTACATAGGGCAACCCCCACCATCAACATACAGAGAACCGCAGGACCCCAATTACACGGGCGCAGGACCTGAGACTCTTGCGCAAGAAGTGCGCACTTTGCGATCGCGATATATTACAGTGAACTTGGTTCTCCAATGTTCTCCAAAACCCCGCCTGCTTGAAGTTGGAGGCTTCGGGCCGAATTTATAGGTACGAGAGGAAACACTCGGAGTCTAATCGTCGTACTGGATGTTTCGAGCTTCGAGTTGATTTGCAACCAGGGATGCCTGGTTGGGGACAAGACGAGCGAATGAACGCCACTGAACTTGAACCTGAGATGTGACCATGATCAGGTCGTTTGTCAACTTGATTAAAAGCAGTAAATTATAAACTATTCTTTATTCTAAGCATGTTCTTATTCTTATCATGCGAGGTGTTAATTTCATACCTACATAATTAATCAGGCGGCAGAAGGTACATCAGGGGTGAAATGCAAATTTAGAAGAGAAGGAATGTGAGATTTCAATTACATTCGAGAAACATATTTTTCAGAACGAAGTGAAACCGTATGCATCAACATTTTCAAAGAATTTCGCTGGAGAAATAACAAAAGCTTTGAGACGCCCGAAATATTTTCTTGACGCATTTCCTGTGAGCGCGAAAAAAATTACAAGATAAAAATCACAGGAATTTCTATAGTTTTTTTCCTGGCGTATAAGTTTTCGTATAAGAGTTGTTTTATAATTAGCCACTTTTTCCTCAATTGAAGTCTCATCCCGTTCAGTGAGATTTGGTATTTTACGAGGTCTTACACTTTTAATAAAAGAAGTTATAAGGATGTGCATTTTTGCCAGAAATTATTGCTTTTCGTGTCTCATACCTGCAATACACGACCACCTACGCATCTGATAATGATTTTTTTGGGCACTTATATCTATAATACGAGCATGTTAAAGTAATTTGCAAATAAAATAAAATTATTTCCAAGATTCGAGATATTTTTGAAAATTTCATCATTTGAGTTTAAAAATTGAATTAAGAAATGGAAATATGTATATGGTATATAAGATTAAATTAAGAAGATGAATAAATATCCTAATTAATGTGGATATATATATTTATATGACTACAGTACATACAGGCCATGTAATGTTATCAGTATCAGCACAAAACGACTAGTTAGATTTCTCATTAAAGGAAGCTTTGTTGCCTTGAATTTATTTTTATGGTTTGCAATTTTTTTACTATTGCCTTTGCTTATTTTCTTTTCCCGTGTTGGTTTCCGATTTTTGTTTTAGAAGACTTGTAACAAGAAAATCTATTTTTATCAAGACTTGCAATAACAGTTGAAAGTCAAGGAAAATTTAGAAAACTGTTTTAGAATTATTTTCTGAATAGTATTTAAACTTTTTAAAAAACGTTAATGAAACATTTTGTAAACTTTGTCCTATCCAAAAGTCGATGCTAGTCAAGGAAAATTTCGTTAAGTACAAAACGATCAACAAGTCAGAAATAAACAGAATAAAAACCTATCCCTATATTATCTTCGCTCAAATTAGCAGGCATTTTATATTCAGCGCTGCATATAATCCTAATCTTAGATGATTACCCTAGTTATACCGAATGACGAACATATATAGTGATATTTGCATATATATCAAACAAGTTTGAGAATCTCCGATTAAAACTCGTTTCGCTCATTCAGCTTGATAATCTTTCAAAATTAAATTAAAAAGACTTAAAAGGTCCAGAAGATTGAAGCCTGATCGTATTTTTGCACTTTTACATCATTTTTTTGACACTTGCGAGACTAATATATCTTTAATTCATTAAGTATTTTTAAAAAAGGAAGAAAATTATCTGAGGATATTTAAAAATATTTTTAAAGAAGTTATCACAAGATTCTCGGTATGCTGAAGAAATTTAATCTCTCCGTTCTTCAAGGGGGTGAGTAGTAAGTTGAGAACATTGACAGCCGGTGCCATCCCCCCTTCTCACAAATCTTACCTTTCCCTTATGAACGAATGATCATGATCTTGATCGTGATGGCGTAAGAAACGAGCTCCTCGTTGCGTCAAGGTCAATTAAAATTTGTAAGGTCAAGGTAGCTGACCGCGTTATGAGTGTCTAAAGCCCACTAAATCTCGATTGTTGCGAAAATGTCCTTTAAAGTATTCATACATAAATTTAGGATACTTTAAAACAAATCTTTATACATCTATTTATCATATTTATCATCTTTATGTGTGAAGAGATAATGAAAATTTTAAAAACAGCAACTCAAGTCGGCCAAGTTACATAAATTATGTATCTGGTCACTGCACCCATCTCAGAAATACTAAAATAATCGACAAGGAAATAATTTCTTGTATTTCACGTAAAATGATCGTTATCAAGTTTCCTTAAATGAATTCGTAATTGTCATTCATTTTTTTCAGATAAATAAAACATGTATACATCGGCTTTCGAGTCGAAACCAAGCAATCAGAAACATTTATCGACTTGTCTTGCAAATTCATCAGGTTCGTGAATTGGGAGAATTTCGAGATGCAAAGTACATAATTATCCGGAGTTCATACTGAAACGTCATTGCCCTGCCTGAGAGCGAAGTTTAAACCCGACGAGGCAAAAAAGCCGTGAAATGTGTGCACGAGAGGGATAGAATGTCACTGCTCCTGCGGCCGTTGAAATCTTCAAACGCCACGAATTTACATTTTGTTCCTCGCTTCCTCAATCCTCACAGACACTAAAACAATTTTCTCTTTAATTTTTATCACGATTTCAAAAGCATCTGTAACTATCTTGTAATTAAAATCTAAACTAGTAGACGAATAAACGACAATAGGAATCGTTTTCTTTTTTTAAGTAGAGTAAGTCGTTTTTGGTCGGCCACTGAGAGGCAAGATATAATACTGTCGCGCATGATTTTCGTCAGAGAGCAAGTATTTTTAATTGAAGTAGAAAATAAAGGAGATTCAATTATAATTAATTATAATGATAATCATAATGATAATTTTAAAAGACAAATTTTTTTGCATCAAGACATATACTTAAAAATCCAAGAATCGTTGCAGGGGAAGAATAGAAACGACATTAAACATAATCTTGTGTGTGAAATTCGAAATATTGTCTCCTGTATTTTCAAATTTCAGACAAACAAAAGAAATTTCAAAAAAGCTTCCAAGAATTCGGCGTTTTTTGAAAAATAAAAATGCGAGTATTGAAGTAAAAAACCGCTGTAAGGGGAATCCGGTCCTGGAATTTGCACCGATGCCGAAAAGATGTAACGGAGGTGACGTAGGTGTGTATACCTACGCAAAAGTTTGTATCTTCAGCACTCTCAGTGAGAATCGAAGGCAAATACCGTCTTGTCTGGTCTCTTTTCCCCCTCAACCGAAGAATTTGGGAGAGCATCTGAGAACCCTGGTTGCTAACTCGGTCCACTGCGTGAATCTTGGCTCATCGTCCTTTTTATTATCTGGTTTCAGATTATTTTTGGCAATAAGGAAGAACAAGCGATTCGGTTCCCACTTGTAATGGCGATAAAATTATGCATTTAACTAAATAAAAACGGGAATAAAGTAAACAAAAGAATAAAACAAAAGGATTGAAACACAGGGAAGTAATCGGAATTCAAGTACCGATACAGCATTCATCAGGGCCGTAGACAAATCGCCCCAGGAGTCAAACCCGAACGCCCCCGCAATGTTCTGTGCAATTTGCTTTTACAGATGCGAATCACATATAGGCTCGCTCAGGGACGATCTTAGGCGGAGCCAATGTATTCTTGATCATCTTTAATGGATTTCATTTCATTTCAGATATACATCAGTCTTCACTGTTACTGAAATTTCTTTAATTAAGGTTCTGTAATTACAAAAGCTGTCAAGTTTCTGTAGTGAATAAGCTCAAGTTGAAGGCATTACATTAATTTTAATTTTTGTTACATATAACGGAGAGTGAACATTTTTTCAAGGTCGGGAAATTAAGATTTTTCTAAAGGTTAAATGTTTTAGTGTCCTGGTACTTGTCAACCGGTTTTAAGTGAATATACGTACGAGGAACGTTACATAGCTGTCATCGTAAATGCTCCCATAAAAGAAACTGGTATGTACGTGTAACTTCAAGCCACACGAAGATTCAAAAAAATGTCGTTTGATATACAAGGTTGTGAGTTTATAAGAACATTTGAAGCTGACTAAAGGCTGGCTTTTACACCCGCCATCGAAATTTATGTTAGAAAGTTCAGTAACCACAGATTTGCCGACAGAATTTATTATGAGACTCAAAAAAGGGTATTAGCATTAGTAACTCTGCAGAAGGATGTTCACCAGAAATTGAATTAGAAAAATCTAATACCAATAGATTCCAACAGAAGAATCCTGTAGAATATTAAATCTACTCGCCCAGGAAGCACTTGACATTGGAAATAAAAGGGACGCTAATGTTAGAATTTACTGTAACTGAATAAAAATTCAGTAAACAAGTGATACCTCGTTTGACATGAGCATTGACCATGGCAATAACTTTCACTTCCTTTTTGTAGAAATAATCGTAGGAATCTTGTAAAGGGCTTTAAGAATGGAATAAAATAAATGGAATGAAAGAAAAAAAGTAAAGAAGTCTTAGAAGTTCCCTTTCACGTACCATTTTAGTACGAATAATAATAACTTCACAGCAAGCCATGTAGCTGTGAGAGGGTTGGAAAAGGCCGAACCGTGAAATGTTTAAGTTCCGCGAGGGTACATATCTTGATATCTACACAAGTCCACAGAAAGGCACAGGTCCGGATCGAAGAGGAAACAACGTGGGTGGCCTTCGAATCTTGCAAATTTCCCTTAAAGCTCGTGTTGAATTCCATTCAACATTGCTAAAAGAAATGACAAAATACAGAGTTAACATATCAGATGAAGAAAGTTAGACTCTTGTGATTCTGAAGGGTTAATACTTAATGTAAATATATCTGAATGTGCAAATCTCGGTTAGAATAATTTTAGAAAGCATGAATGAATAATCGAGAAAGGAGCAAGTGATGAATCCTGATCCTTTCGAGTTTGTAACTCGTCTTCACTTAAAATGTGCATCGTCGAGTCTGGCGAACGTGGCCGATATTTTTTTCAAGCTTAGAAGTATCTTCACGTACGAAAGGCAGATGATTCCATTCAAGGATGATTTGCGAGACGTTTTGGCCCGCAGTTCCCTCAGGCATAGGAAGCGGATTTCAGATTTTTTCTAGATTTTTCGATAGAAGCATTTCATGATCAAAGATTTCTATGATTTAATATTTAAAATTGAATTCGAATGGTTTCAGGACCCGGAGCGATCCAACAATGCCTAAGATTTTTTAATGTCTTTTCTATTTAGCCTGTGAGAGAGTACTAGGTATTTTTTTATTTTAGCTCATCACAATTTTGGACCACCCTATGATTCAACCAGATGGGCATTAAAAATAAAGACTTTCTAGCTGAAAGAGGTCGAGATAGATGAAATTCAATATGAAATAAACAGATCCTGAATTCTGGGGAACGTGGACGAATTTTTTTGCAGATTTAGAAGTTTTTGCACGTACAAAAGCTGATGATTCCATTCGACGATGATGATTTCCGAGACATTGTAGCCACTGGCGATTCATTGTTGGCTAGAGACGAAGTCACAAGGCCGCAGCTCCCTCGGGCACAGGAGGCAGCTTTCAGATAAGGGATTCGAGTCACGATCTCACCTAGAGCAATGCGTTGTTCTCGCAGACTCTCGGAACGCAAAGGCAAAGAAGAAGTATAGAGAGACTGTACAGACTGTGGAGAAGTTGCGGTAACGCCATTTTTGGTCGCGACAGCGACACGCGCGGAAAACCAAACACACAAAACGCCCCAGGACTTTTTCAACAGGGGTCATGACTGCAGGTTGTGACTCATAGGGAATTACTTCCCAATGATGAAGATGAAAAAAAAAAAGGAAAAAGAATCCTTGTCTTGCCACGAGCGAGGCGTGGAACTAAGGAGATTTAGATTCAGAGAATGGACGAAAAGATTCGTCCAGATGGAGAGGACATGAATTAAAAAAGGAAAAGGAACTAAGTGGCGGTGGCGGTTAATTCTTAAGGAGATATAAGATCATCTCCAGGAAAGAAATCGGATTTACTTCAGATTTTGATATCGAAGACATGTTATATGGGGATTTATCATACAGCTATGAGAGAAGGGAAACATCCGAGATTGGAGGATTGGTTCAAGGTCGGTTTAACAATGCTTGTCCAAGTTGTGACAGAACTAGGATCTGCAAAGTGTTCGTTCTTTTTGTCTTTAACATTAAAATGCGGAATATGTATTCCATCCAATTTTAAGCGATAGGCCCTTAAGAATTAAACAATTTCTTGCAAACATATTTGGTGATGATTTTGTCGTTTTTTATTTCTGAAGCCAATGCAAATAACGCAGTCGTTATTATTACCTATTCATAGTTTAAGGACCTATCCAGTCTTTTTGCAAATATCCCGTGAATTCAGAGACCCGCATAATACGTACGAAATTTAATCGGGTGATAAATTTCAACCCACGAAGAGTTCAATTTCCCGTAAACACAAAACAAGTAATTATATTCGTATCCAATACTTGTTTAGTCACATTTTGCATTCTTACTCATACATCGTAAAATAGGATAAAATAAGATATGTTATTTTATTTCCGACAATTTAAAAGAATAATGCATAGAAAAATTGCAAGTTTCATTGAAACTGAAACTTTAAGTCAAAAAAATGTCCTCTTTCTTGGAAAGTGATTGAGATAAAATACTTGAAAATCCCTCATGATCCGCAAATTTATGTCGTGCTTCTGTGAAAGGATACTGGTGAATTCCACTTCGCGGTTTCGGACTTTGTTGCTTTCTTTTTGGGTCTGTTTACAACGACTCAAACTGTCGGATCCAGTCTAGGAGATTTGGCATCGCGAAGAATGTCAGGAGCAGGGCAGGGGTCCAAAAAGACAATTTGTTGAGGACGGAGAAGCGGAACGAAGAACGCAGAAAAAAGAAGAGGATAAGGATGAGGATGAGGAAGAGGACGAAAAAGGGTGCTAACCCATGCAGGATGATTATCTGATGGCGCACTGTAGGATTTACACAGGAAGAATTTATTATCGTCGAACGGGATTTGTTCCTATCGGTTACCAAGGTCAATGAACCAACTGGTGCCTTCAGGAAAGCTCCAACGCATATTTAATTACAATTTTGACTCTATAAAGAATCTCTGCCTTTTGTGGTTAATGCACCTTTCATGCCTCGTATAATTTTTTAAGATATTGTTCGATGGATCGAGCAAAGAGTGTTTTCCAGTAAAAGATCCTCTCGAGATATGGAATCTGAGGAATGTATGGGTAACAAGTTCCTTGAATGATAGCTTGTAATAATATTATTTTATCTTCACATATTTTTTTGTCCGTTTTTGCATATCGTTCATGAGAAGAGCTTATTTTTATTCCTGTACCTTTCGGAGAATTCTTTATATAGCTCGGTTTCTCTGAATGATATGTATTTTTAACATTTCTTTATAGTCGAAATAGGAATCAAGAAATCGATCCTGACATAAAATTCCGCAGGTGGATTTCAGAGAAGAAATGTTTGTATTTCTTTGATATTGTATATCGTATGTAATAAAATTAATTACAATGAGCGATATCATGGCTGAGCTATATCGTGATAAGATATCGTAGTCTCATGGCATGAGAGTGCACCCTTCCAGAATAAATTTCACGCCACTGCACGGTACATCACTTAGAAGCAATTCTTGAAGGATATTGCAAAAGCTGAAGATAGAATTTTTTGCGTGACGTGCACGCGTAACCCTTCCAAGATCGTAAAGAATATTCGGGGAACGTTTCAATCCCATTAGGCGGAGCGTTTTTTGCTTGGATTCACTCTCCCTACGTGTGCGGATGTACACCTGTGGATGAGAAAAATTTATGCAATTAAAAAAAAAAGACGGTGAAGAGGCAAATGAGAAGAGAGAAAGAGATTTGATGTATGAGCACAAGGAGTCAGAAATGAAATTTTAATCAGACCTGTGAAAAGGGCTGAAATGTGTGGATGCCTCATGTCCGCAACTTGTTTTCAGATTAAATAAAACATTCTTTTTTTGACAACTGTCGCTCATCTTAAAGGCATATATTTAAGGGCGAAATATTTATTATTGTATGGTAATTACCTTATGGCCAAAAATTGCTAAATTAAATCATTGAACTGTTTGAGAAGTTTTTCAACAATTGAAAACTGAAGAATATCCTGAACGTTTTAACGAAGCACGAAATTTGTAATCGCATTTGCAGAGAAAACAGGATTAGCATTTGATGCTTTCTTTTTGAGCATCATTCCAGAGAAAAAAAAAAGAAGTAAGGGCCAAGAAGAGTCCATTCTTCTTCCTCGTCTCCATTCTTCAACTTGTATGGTGACTGACGAAGCTTCTTTGTAGTGTAGTATGTTGAATCAGGTAGCCCTTCGCGAAAAGTGCACGATTCTCGAGTACCGTAATTCTTATTCGGATTCTCTGCAGGCCTACACTGTAATTCTTTGAATAAAAATAAGAAGGTTGGTCAACTCTTGATCACTAGGGCCTTAGCTCCGGTCACTGATCGGATAAGGACGTATTTTTTCAGCAAGCCGAGGCCCACTACTGGGCTATCTTATAAATATTGGGAGACCTGTTTGCGAGCGTCGAGACACACTCAAAATAATCTGTAATGTCTTCCTGAAATGCAGAATTTTACATCTTCCTGGATTTTTGCACAAAAAAAAAAAAAGTCACAAAAGACAGCGAAAATCGAAGAAAACAAAAAGAGGACCAGGTCTGACTCACAACCTTGACAATCATAATGATTTCTCGGTTTTGATAATTTGAAAACGGTTCTTGAATATTTGGGGGGTTATTAAACCTTCGCATCACCTAATGACCCTTAGTTATAAAAACAGTATACAATCCGGTTTGGAGTTGCAATGTTGGGGAATGCCGGATAAATACAACGGAATCTGAGTGCATGCTGATTTTTGTACCTAATTATCATTCAGAAGTTTTACTAACAAATATTAAAAAGACAAAATATGATTCGATTTTTTATGTAAGTTTTATATTCTATTATTTTCAATATTTCAAGATTTTGAACCAAGGTTTATTGTTTTTAATCTTCATTTCCAAGTGGCATTTCCAAATCTGATAATATCGAGATATTATTTTATTTTGAATCATAAAGTCTAAGCGTTAAGTACCTGTTCGATATGAAAGATGATCGATGTCTGCTGGGTGGTCATTAGACAAGGACAATTTTTCTTATGTCACTTGTATTTCATATAAACAACTATCTGCTTGTAAGCTGCCATTCTGGTTATTATACCTACGTGCAAAGTGTATCTGATATGCATTCAATCAAATTATTATCATGCATCTTTGCAATTACTACAAAATATTGAATTGCTACCGCAATACGTTTCAAGAAATGTTATTTTGGAAAACTATAATTATTTCAGTAAAAAATGTAATCTAATTTTGTTTTATTTTACTTAAACCTAATTAATATATGTATTCCATAATATGACTAATCTAGTTGATGGAATAAAGCACAGAAATAATCCAAAATAGCGTGTGTTACTCAAAGTTATTTCGAATCATTATCTCAGGAGTAAGATATTACATCCTGAGAAGAATTTAACCAATTAACCATCTTGAGGAAATTGTGTTTCTACCTCAAGGTCTAAAATAGTCATAGATTAAAAAAGCTGAACTATAAAGTTCAGAATCTAAAAATATATGTACATTTTTAAAAAAAAATATCTTTCAATATCGTGCCTTGACGAGTTTAAACGAGTTTACGATACTTTCTGTATAAAATCAATAGGATCATGGTATGTAAATGCGAAACCAGATGAAAGATAAGTGCATTTATGCGGGTCTCTGTCAGGGACGTACGTACTCTGAAAATGAGACGATTTCGCGTATGTTAATTGAATATAATTTAACTTAATCGTTTTTGTAATGGAAATTATAAACCTATAAACTTTTATTGTTTCAAAGGTTTATGTCTTTATTTATAGATAAAAAACAGGTTGTAAAGACAGCCGAACAAATACACTAACGTTCTTAGTTTTATTAACTTGATTTCTAGGCAATTCGTATCACTTTACTTTCAATTTTACTGTTAATTATTGATTGTGTAATCTTCATTAATATTATATCACCTATAAAACTCTTACGCATTTCAATATAAATTCTTCCAAGTAGAAAAGGGCGCACGAGTCAGCCATTTGAAATATTTTCGTTGTAACTTTTTAAAGAAAATTACTTATGGGTGTGTCTACAGCTCGAATTCTTCTACTGGAAATTGATCTAACAACACTAATGAAAAATAGTGAATTAAAAATTGTCAATAAAATTGAAAGTGATAGGAATTCCTGCGATGAATTTGCATGCAAATTATAATTAAAGGATTCTAATCACGTTGTCCTCTTCTTCATTGAGATACAATAAATATGAAGAGGCATTTAAAATATAAAAGATGCATAGAAAATACCGGAGTATGTTTATAGGAAATTGCAGTAGAATCTCTCATACTTGACCAATAACCAGCTCTTGATTATATCATTCCAAGTCACTTTCATTCCATTTTAAATTTTAGAGTCAAGCTTGGATTGGTTGTAAATTACTATTTTCATTTACATAAGAATTTCTAGATTCGTACTCTACTATTACTATTTTTTTACATTGTTGGTTAATAATCAAAATCAATTTCAAATTAAAGATTATAGAAAATACTAGAAGAAAATTTACAGTAATATTTTGCTGTTCCCTATCTCGACTTCTTTGCATTTATTAAACACTTAAAAGCATACAATTTGACACTATGATTTGTGATTTCTAACTCTGGAACGTGTCAAATACTTAGAGCACACAGACAGAACCGCTAATTGATAAGAATGAGAAATTTAATTCAGCCAATTTGAACATGGGGAAGGGTACTCTAAGGTCGATGGAATTTTAAGTGCCCTCTGAGGTTGAAAGAGTATAAATATGACTCGAGATTCCGTTCGGTAAAATTTGCATGAGGATATTTAAGTTATCGAACATGCATCAAGATGATCCCAATGCCGATTACGTCACCGGAATACAAGCAGCACCTTATTACGAGAATGAGCGGCAAAATCGAACAAAATAAAGCACCCTTTTTGTATCGCTAATTTATAACGAGTAAACCATACTTTAGAGTCACATAGAGCATCATTAAAATTACGTATGGCTTGCAATTAGCCTGAGGTTAATAGTACATTCGAATATACAGCTTTTCATATTATATTACTTAAAGTTAAGTGTGAAATTCAACACCACACGCGTCTCAAATCTCCTTTTAATATGCAGTCTATTAACTGATAATAATTTTATTAAAATGAAATATCTATCATTGCAAAGAATTCTCGAAAGATTTTTGTAGATTCCAGATTCCAGCACGCTAAACTTGTTTTATTTGTTATAGCAATTTATATACAAGTTTTGCACCGTAATATAAGATAACAGAAGTAGGAAGGATCCAATTATTTTGATAACAATTATTATTTTAAAAAATACTGTTCCTTGAGCAAAGAAAAGCATGCAGCTGTTAAAAGAGTAAAATATTACTATATTCGAATAGGGTATCTAATTAGAATTTAATTAAATTCAAATGTTAAATGAATAAAAAAAATTCTTAATCAGAATAGTGATGCTACAAAAGTCGTAGAATAGATTCCATTTAATCGCATTGTCACTCTAAATATTCGTTAGCATTGCTTTAAGAAGATAAGACTGGCTAAGTGCCCTTCTGCAAGTTTGCATGATTTCAAGTATTTATTGGGCTGCATCCTTCGACGAATCGAACGCATTTCAATGAGACGATTACGCCTATCCTTAATTAACGAATGTACATTCCATGGAATGTGTATCATTCGTAAATAACGCTGTGAAACAACTTATATACACGCTACACCCCAGTGATGCATCTTCAACAATTGCCCCTTTCCTTTCAGTATAAATCTTTATTTTATTTTGTCATAATGGCCACAAGCCACCATGACATTTTCCATGGCTGGAAATTCTTTATAATCTTTCAAAATTCTTGAAAAGTTTCTAAAATCTATTAAACAAACTATAAAAACTACATATGTAATATGACAAAAATAATACAGCATAAATGTGAATTCTAATTTTTTCTGACAGCTACTAGCACTTTCCTAACATGTGGGATGTTACTTTAGAAAAAAATATCGCGATGTTCGGACGACCGTAACATATGTATATATATTTTTGTAAGTAATAATGTAACTTCTTTTTGAAATTACTTTGCGCAAGATAATTTTAAAGGAAGCGAAATCGTTAGAAAGGTCATTAGATCCCATAAACATAATTATTTCTTGTTCGACGAATCCAGTAGTCTCTTTGCGGCGAAATGTATTATAAAGATTGCACTAAGTGGCTCTCTCATTCTTGTGCCAGCCCTCAAATTTATTTAATGGCTCGATTCCTTACTGAAGGAGAAGTAGCCGTAGCAAAACAACAGCAAATGTGCCCTTTTTCTGTCATGTTGATGTCGGCCCGAAGCATTCAGTGGCTGTAAAGCGTTGTACCCTGCCTCATTCAACAATAACTCCCGACTTGGTCGATATAATCGATTTTCAGATCAGTCAATATATCGATGCACCACCTTCTTGAAAGACGATTTATATGCGAAGGGTGGTCTCGAGAAAAATAATTTTTGACTTGCAAAGCACAGCATTTCTTATTATTTATGAGTTAAAAAATTGTAATTAGCGTCAATTCAATTCATGTTGAGTCTACACGTTGTATATTTTGTACTCTTTTATACCCTGGAAGGTCTTTCTCTCTCCTAAATCCTGCCAAAGTGCTATATGATTTTAGGATATAATTTAAACAAAAAAATATATTGTTTTCCTACTGTGAAATGCAAAAACAAGAATAAAATGAGAGAAAGATAAACGATGTATTTATTATGATTAGCACAGCAGGTGGTTCTGGGCAAAAGAAGGGTTGCTATAGGATCGGTCAATCGATCACGTTCAAGCTGAAGGTCTTCGAAAGGATATTTACATTTTTTTCATTTTTAAAAGGAGGATAAAAAATAGAAAAAAAAAAAAAATAGAAAAATACCTCGAAAAATACTGAGTCAGCTAAGAGATCTAAAGCGATGGTTCTAGTTGGAATGGGGATGCACGTTTAAGATTTTTAAAAGAGGGTGAGGGAAAAAAGTATTACGAGTTTCTTAGCTGCTATGAATTGGAGAGCAAGGACCCCTTACCTGGGCCTTGACGCGTTCCAGCATTATCTTCTCTCTTTTTCTCTCATGTTTCCACTCATTCTCTCACGATCTTTTATTTTATTTTTTAATTTTTTCTGACCCTTTTTCTCCTTCTCTTCTCAAACTGCCCTACGTGATTCGTCCTTTGGTCTCTTTTTAATTGTTTTACACTCCTCTCTTTTTTTCGTTTCTGCTCTACCATCTTCGTCCTTCCCTCTTATCTCTTCTTCCTCCTCCCCCTTTATTTTACTTTATTTTTATTATTTATTCTCCTTTTCTTTCTTATATCTCTCTTCTCTTTCTAACTCTTTTTTGTGTTTCTCTCACGTACTTTCTTAACGAAATGCATTCGCTTCATTAGAGCGTTTAGTGCAAGTCCAGCCGATCCGTCCGTATCGAAAGAATTACGTCGGTCACATGTTGGTTGCATGTATCTTGATATGCACGTTCGAGGTACCTGAATTAAAGAAAAATAAAATCTTGTAAAAAAAAAAACCGTATAGGACTCGAATACAAATTTGGTTTGAAATAAATGATGAGGTTCATTTATTAGAATGAAGATATATAGGACAGTCAAAAGAAAGACGACGTTGCCAATGTGTCGGGAATAATTATTTCTTACATCTCACGCAATAGGGATATGGGCTTAATTTAAGAAATTCAATCAAGGAACTCTGATTTGAAAATTTATTTATTTCTGAGACGCCAGGGGATTGGGCATTGACATTAAAATGAATTCAAGAAAAATTCTGTGTTAGGACAAAAGAGATAAAAGGGAAGATTGATTAAAATATGATTAATGAATAAATGTTTTAGAAAAATAAGCTAATATCTTTTTATACTCTTCGTCGTCTTGCATTAAAAAAGAACTTTCAGTAGTTTCCCAAAACTGTGTCAGTAAGGAAGAGAAATATTGAAATTAATGTTGGTAAAATGACATTATTAGATAAGATAAAAATTCATATTTCTCTGATGTCTAGCTCTGATGCTGGATTCTTAAGCCTCTAAGCAGACCGCAGTCTTTTTTTTCATTCTTGTTATTCTGAGAGTGTTCTGTGTATTACATCCTACGCTCATTTGTGGTCTTGTGACTATCCAATTAAATTTATCTTTAAATCAAATGAATCAATATGAAATTCTCACTGGGTCAATCGACATTTGTGACTTCAAACTTAAGTTTCCGGCATTAATTGTTATGTAATTAAATTGTCACACTATAAAACTAACCTTTATTTACGATTGATTATAAAACCCCTTTTTATATACATATCTACATATTTTTATTTTAATTAACAAAATATTTCAGTATGTATAATTCAAGTTAAAAATTCGCGCTACTGATTGGCGCACGCGCATAATGTGATATCTCTATCGGTAACGATCGATAAAAGCGCGTGCAATTTGTGAACGCAATCATACGTCGGCAATGTAGATTTACTTAAACGACAAACGCATCGACGACGCCAGTGCTCTCAACCAAACGTCAGCAAACGTTTTCCGTCAATTTGCTTCAACTTTGAGGTTAAAGTTGTCTAAATCTTCATTAGTTTTTGTAATTATTTCAGAGCAATAATTGTTTGTTTGGAGTGTGTATAAAGTGAAGTTTGAGTGAGGAGTAGGCAATACAAACAATTACGCAGAATCGTTTTTTATGAAAGAGTGATTGAGTGAAAATGAGTGACCAAGAAAATAATTCCCAGAGAAAAAAAGATCGAACCGAATCCAAGAAGAGAGAACAACGTGAGCCCGATGATTCGGAAATCAGAGGAAGCAAATTAGACTCTCGCAATAAAAGTCGAGATGACAGAAGAAGAGACGAGAATTACTCCTACAAATCAAGAAAAAGTCCTGACTTTGATCGAAGAAGAACGGGGTACAGGAGGAGAGACGATCCCAATTCCCGTAGAAGAGATGAGAACAACCATGGATCTCTTCGAAGATATTGGGATACCGGACGAAAAGACGAGGATAAATTCAGGAATAATTTTAACTCTGATGACGAGATTGAAATTGGAGAAAGATTTTATGGAGGAAAAGGAGACTATAGAAAAAAGGAGAACACTGATAGAAATTCGAGAAGAAAGGAAAATGAGACTAGTAAGTATTGTCAAAAATATTATCTTGGTTTCTCTTCAAAAAAAAAAAAAAAATTCGTTCAAAAGAGTAAATATATAGTTTGAAACAGCCCCGTGCGTAGAGTTTTAAAGAAGTAATATTACGATGGTAACGGTAATATAAACGGTAATATTATCGGACCAATGTTTCTTTCATCGATTTTCGGTAATTTCTATTTCTTCGTTATTTGACAGTTACAAATAAAAAATATAATTTATATAACAATGCGACTACACGTTCGGCTAGACGGACGTTTTTGACAAAATTAATTCATCCGGCTGCAGTACAGTGTAACCCCCCTTCGCAACTCAGCTGGCAATTGTAATTGTAATTGGCATTGTTAATTTTAATGTTTTAAACAAAAGTTGTGTATCTCCGGATGTTCGTTATACTTAGATTTATTATCTTCTGTTACCTCCAGCTATCACTTCATTAAAGGTGAAATCATTGTAAAGATAAATCATGATAAAGATTATTGGATATAAAGTCTTGGTTCTTACAATTTATTTGCACCTATTCTATTAAATGTTGAGAGTGATCGCATCCTCTTCTTGCAATTACTAAGTCATTTTGTCATTCCGGATGTTTCTAATACTTAGATTTATTACCCTCTGTTACCTCCAGGTATGGACCTCATTAAATTCGGTCATTGTAATGGTCGACGTTCTAAATTTTACAAATCCCGGTTTTCCTGAGCTTGCTCTAAACAAATATTTGAATAACTTAGCCCCGACAAATCCTAATGATAATTAAGATATATTATTATACTTAATCCTTCCCCGGAAAAACTTAACCGTCTAAGAATAATATAAATAAAAATAATAATTTAGAACGACCATAAAAATAAACAAAAGGAACTAATCACTTCTCAGTTTATTAGCAGAATACAGTCACAATTATTATTTATGTCAATAGCCGAACAAATTTTATTAAATAAATTCAACATTCGGCTGTAGCCGGATGAATTTTAGATAAATTTGTCCGGCTACTGGCAGTGTACACTGTACTGCAGCCGGATGCATTAATTTTGTCAAAAAAAAGTCCGTCTAGCCGGACGTGTAGTCACATTGTTATCTTTATTGGGTAATAAATTCTAAATTACTTGTTAATTTAATGATTTTTTTTTCGCATTTTTTAGGTGACGAGAACAAAATGCCCGAAAAACCTAGAGATCCTCCAGCTCCAAAGAAGTCGGATGAAATGCTTACCTCAAAAACGGGAGGTGCATATATTCCACCAGCTAAACTTCGGATGATGCAAGAAAAGATTACAGATAAATCTGGAGCAGTTTATCAGAGAATTGCGTGGGAAGCATTAAAAAAATCCATACATGGATTAATCAATAAAGTAAATACAGGTAATATTGGAATAATCGTCACGGAACTTCTCAAGGAGAATATTATTCGAGGAAGGGGGTTGCTCGCTAAATCTATAATGCAGGCTCAAGCTGCATCTCCAACATTTACTGCTGTGTATGCAGCTCTTACAGCTGCTTTAAATGCAAAGGTACGAAAACTATTACTTTATATTTTATGTGCACATAAAAGATATTCTTTGGTCTGTTACCTAATTTGTGCATGGCGATTTTCAATCTTTTTCAAAATTAATAATCAAATTCTCTTTTTCTTGTTACAGCTGCCGACAATTGGCGAATTAATCATAAATCGACTTGTCAACCAGTTTAAAAGAGGATATCGTCGTAATGACAAGGCTCTTTGTATTTCGTCTGGTACTTTCCTGGCGCACCTTGTCAACCAGAGAATTTGTCATGAATTACTTATTCTACAAATCCTCATGTTGTTGACTGAGAATGTCACTGATGATTCTATTGAAATCACGATTGCCATTTTAAAAGAGTGCGGAATGCGACTTTTGGAGATTGGTAAACGATCAGTGGAGATGATCTTCTCGAACTTGAGACAAATTTTGCATGAAGGTTCAATTGATAAAAGGGTATGTTCGTTTAACTCAAATTATAATATACTATATTCTACACGTATCTTATATTTAACCGACTTGCTTGGTATTTTTAAGTTTTAATTTTATATAATCAAATTATTCTTTTTACCTAAAGGTCCAATACATGATAGAAGTGATCTTCCAAATTCGGAAGGATGGTTTTAAGGATCACGAGGCCATTCCGGCAGAACTTGATCTCGTGGAAGAGGAAGATCAGAGCACTACCTTGGTCGATTTTGAGGATAAAGTCGACTCTCAGGATATCCTGAACGTTTTCCAGTTTGATCCAGAATATCTTGAGAAAGAAGAAAAGTACAAAATGATAAGCAAACAAATTTTGGATACAGACAGCAGTGAATCGGATGACGGGGAAGGTGAAGAAGAAGGAGAAGAAAGTTCAGAAAGTGAACAAAATGGTAAATACCAGCGCAATTGACATTTAAGGGCATGTATTACTTACGCGATCCCTACCTTACCGACATTTTTTTCTCTGTAACGCTACGTATACATTTATTGAGATACCACATTGAAAATTTCTATATTTGAAGCTAAAGCCTTAAGGAACGTCTGTCTGGTCCTAAATATTGACATATAAAAAAAAATTTTTCAAAAAATTTTTTTTTATTTTTACAAAAATTTAACACCAGACAAACATACATTAGCATATTTTCTTCAATATTATAAATTTTCAACTTGATATCCTTATAAATGTAGATGTAGCGTTACAGAGAAAAAATGTCGGTAAGGTAGGGATCGGGTAAGTAATACATGTCCTTAATATCAATTATTTCCTAAAATTTTATTAGTATATTGAATTAAATTTTTTCTCCGTTTTAGAAGAAGGGAATAAAGTTGTTATTATGGACAACACCGAGACGAATTTGACGGCTTTGAGAAGAACCATATACTTAACGATACATTCGTCCCTCGACTTTGAAGAATGCGCACATAAACTTTTGAAAATGCAATTGAAACCTGGACAGGAAATTGAATTGTGCCACATGATTCTTGATTGTTGCGCTGAGAATAGAACTTATGACAAGTTTTACGGACTTCTGGCTGGGGTAAGTTGATGAGTTTTTTTTAAAAAGATAATTACTGTTAAAGTTGTCAATTGCTAGTATGTCTGTTATTCTAATTTCAGTTTATTAATATTGTCAATTTCATCATTGTTCCAGCGTTTTTGTGCCATCAATCGAATCTATGTCACACCGTACGAGCAAATCTTCAGGGACTCGTATGATACAATTTATCGGTTAGATACAAATAAACTGCGAAATGTTGCAAACTTTTTCGCACATTTATTGTTTACGGATTCAATTTCTTGGGAGGCACTTTCGTGTATTAAATTAAACGAAGAAGACACCAATAGTTCAGGCAGAGTGTTTATTAAGATTTTATTTCAAAAAATGTCAGAAGAAATGACACTTGCAAAACTCAATGAAAGGCTTAAAGATCCGTAAGTAGAAATATTTTTGTTATCCCTTTCTAATATCCTTTTTAAAACAAACAATTTTATTATGTGTAATTTTTTCAGAACTCTTCAAGAGGCTTTTTCAGGACTATTTCCGCGAGACAACCCCAGGAATACTCGGTTTTCCATCAACTTCTTTACAACTATTGGACTAGGGGGATTAACGTAAGTCTATTGCAACAATTTTATCACTATTACTAATAAATTTAATGTCTAATAAATCTATATTTCTAATTCTAATGGATTTCATTGTGTACAGTGATGATCTTCGTGAACATTTGGAGTCTCGACCTAAACCAGCCCCAATTCCAATTGAAGTCCAAACAGCGAAATCTACAAGTTCTAGCAGTAGCTCGTCTTCGAGTTCATCAGATAGCAGTTCAGATAGCAGTTCAGATGGTAAATCATTGCAATCGTATATTAAGCTCACACTTGTAAGCTGAATTATAGTTCTAGGTCTTTTCAGAAAAT
>UCOH01009790.1:0-15843 GCA_900474275.1 Synergus japonicus
GGTAAAAGGAATGGTAAAGGGAATGGCAAAGGGAATGGCAAAGGGAACGGCAAAAGGAATGGCTAAGGGAATGGCAAAGGGAATGGTAAAAGGAATGGCAAAGGGATTGGTAAAGGGAATAGTAAAAGGGAATGGCAACTGATTGTCTTCAGTTTTTTTAATAAAAATAAATAAATACTTAAAAAAAAAAGAAAATCCGAAAAAACTAAAAAAAATAACAAAATATAAAAAATAAAAAAAAAATATGCTCTTTAAAATTCTCCAACCTTCCCGTGGTAAAGAGCGTAAGTAGGTATCAAACCGAAACTAATGGAGATACTATTGTAAGCCTTGTATCGTTTATTTAATCGAAAACTATTACTCGTAGAAAAAAATGTTTCAAATAAAAAATGTGTATTTCGATGAGTTCTACAACTTTTCTTTGAAACATTTTTTTTTTATTTTCCATATTAGCTGAGATAATCGCAAAAAACCATGATTTTTATGGTTTTTTCATGGTTTCACCATGAAAAACGCCTAGTCGCCAATTTTCACTATCATTTTCGTAATCAGCGCGTCAAAATACATAAGTATACGGAGTCTCAATGAAATCAGAGCATGATGCTTTTCGGAACTCCACCCGGATATTTTGGAGATTTATAAAATGACGAACTTGACCAGAGGGCAAGTTCGAGGAAAGCGCGTGATTTGCTACGCCTTTGTGAGCATAGATAATGATCTCTTTTGTCTCACTTCTATTGTGATTATTTTATGATTCATAAATTGTGTCTCTTTTTGAATAACGCTGTACATTGACGAACAGTGGTTCGCCAATCTCTCTTTTAGTTTGCTCCAATCGCTATAGCTAATTCATTGAAAGTGTGACGTAATAACTACCTTCTTGGGTTTAATAAATTTTGTTTATTGTTTCTTTTGTAAATTCGGTCTCTCAGTGAATATTCCCTTTCCCCGCCCACTCCGCGGTACTGTGCTGGTATAGGGTTATGTAACGTAAATTCACTTATTTAACTTTAGAAAATACTTTTGCTTGTTTTGGAGCAAAACAAGCTGGCGTTCAAATGGCTCAATAAATTAAAATCAAGGCTTTAAAATATTTAAATATTATTTCTTTCAATTTTCATTATAATCTGAATAAAAGGTTATAATACATAGAACTAAAACATGTTTTTCGCAGAATTTTCGGCAGGCTACTTTTTTATGAAAAAAATTTTTGAATATGTTGAAAATAGTGATTTTGAATTTTGCAATTCTGACATCAGAATAGTCGTAATAAGCGACCCCAAAAACCTCCCTGGCGGAAGGTTCGGATAGAAAAAAATGTATCTTTTTGAATCAATTTCATTCCGGAATTTGTAACCGAAGCAAACAGTTTAATTCCGATCTAATCCGAAGTCCGATCCAAGATTCCTATCCTAATCAATCCGAGGTCGATCTAAGAATTCCTATCCGATTTAATCCGAAATGAAAAAGAGGATTCTAATCCGGCCTAATCCGAGGAATATCCTCGATTTCTATCCGTCTGAATCCGAAGTCATCCAAAATTTCTAACCGACTGAATCTGAGGTTAAAGGAAGAATTTTAATCCGAATGAAACAGATCTAATCCGAGGTTTAAGGAAGGATTTCAATCCGAATGAATCCGATCTAATCCGAGATCGAAGCAAGGATTCCAATCTAAAATGAAGGATGTTGTTCAGTGATATATTTTCACTTACATTTTTTTAAATATAAATTTTATTTTTAAGTGATTAGTCACAACTTTTTTGGATTGGAAAGGATAGAAAATAAGTTCGGATTGGTTTCAGATGCATTCGGATTAAAGCTACGGATTAGAAAGGATTGAAAGTAGTTCGGATTGATTTCGGATTAATTAGGATTGAGGGTACGAATTGAAAAAGGATTGAACGTTAACTTCAGTTTAGAACTACGGATAGAAAAGGATTATAATTCGTTCGAATTTATTTCGGATTCATTCGGATTAAGGACCACGGATTAAAAATGATTAAAAGGTAAGCTTCGGATTCATTCGGATTGAATTTGGAATTGAGACACAGATTAAAAAGGATTAAAAAGGATTGGAAACATCCCTCGGATTAAATCGGAATGAAACTGTTTGGTTCGGACACAAATTCCGGAATGATTCGGAAATTTTCGGATTGGTTCGAAATGAATTTTAATCCGAACCTTCCGCCAGAGCAATGTTTCAAATTTACGATTTTTTTCATTAAGAAGTGGTGTAAAATGATATTTATAATAGTAATTATAATTACATTAATAATAAATAATAATTAATAATATTTAATAATAATTATTATTATTAATTTATAATCATTATATGTATATAATTATTAATGTCTGCATGTGACGCTATTTTTCGCGCACTCGGGTGCTCTTCCGTTGCATGGGCCCGAGCCGCGCGCTGCGCCGCACTTCGCAATTATACATTTTCTGAGCAAATTAATGGCGGGGAGTAAAATTTTTCTTCGGACTATCAGTCTTGAATAGTTTTTACATGTATCACCAAAGATTTAGACGATAAGAGCATTGAAAAGTTAATAATTATGCCAATTGTTTATAAAAACGTTATTAAAAATATGGAAAAATTGTTTATTGAGCATTGCAATATTTTTTATCTGAAGAGCTGTCTTCCAATAGTATGTGAACAAAATTTAGTTTAAAAATATTCAATAGTTTAAGCGCAATGAATTATTATCGAAAAAAACACATAAATGTTTGTTGCACGAAAAAAAATATTTAAACAAATTATATTGTCGAAAGTCCTCCTTTTATAAGTTACTTTTAATGTGAAGATTCATTTGATATAATCATTGTTTAACATTTGCTTGGATGGGAAATTGGGGTGCCCACTTGACGTGATTTGTCTCATTCTAAAAATGTTTAGGCCTTACTTAAAAATAGTGTTTTTTCGTCCCGTTGAATCTGCTAATACCTAGTCTGTGAACCTCAATTTCAAATATAATAAAAATTTTTAACAAAATGGTGGACGTTTGAACAAATTTTTGAGTAAATTTTTTTTTATTTTTGTAAATAAGTGGATAAATACATTTTTTTAGGTTGAAACTCATTGAGTAATCGTTTCGATTTATGCAATAAAAACAAATTGATTTTTCGATCGATTTATATGAGGATACTCCCTTAAGGGAGGTTTGCCGACTCTCATTCTCAGCAAAAAAGAAATAAAAAATGGTACAAATCTAACTCAAATGGAACATCATCTAATGTAATAAACCTTATTTCTATCATTTTGTTGGTTTGATTTGTTTTGCGCCCCCACAGAATCCCTCTACAGCTGGCTAGCTGGAATAAATTCGTTAAGCTTTTCAGGTCATCTTGAGTAAAGTTTAGTAAGCCTTAGCGAGAAAATTTAGAGCGGTATCAAAAGATACCTGACGCCCTAATTGGCGGCAATTAAATTTACTAAAACTTTTGTTGGGTTCTGGAATTTTGACGGCATTCAGATGCCGAAAGTCCCTTGAGGCCGAGATTGTGGTTACAGATGATCCTGATAAAAGTTTCCCAATGGGAAATTCACAACGGGCGCCCGTACTAGTAGTTAGTACCAGCCCGTACTGGCGCGGTACTGACAGCCAGTACTGGTGCCTGTACTGGCATATATCTGGGATGATAACGATGTTCCGTACTGGGTTGCCAGTTCTGGCGCGGTACTGAAAGCCAGTATTGGCGTGGTACTGCCCTGTACACCTATTCACAACCGGCGCAGTACTGCGCCAGTACTGGCCGGTACTGGTGAAAAAATAAAAATAAATGTCTTAAAAAACAATTATTAATTAAGAACACGGTTTATTAGATTAAGTATTATGGATATACTTATAAAAAATCTGCCCGCTTGCGCGGGCACATTCTCATACACACGTCGCGCTTCGTGTTGCGCCCTTCGGGACGCCTGCGCGCTTCGCGACGCTTGCGCCCTACGGGGGGCTTGCGCCTTTCGGGAGGCTTGCGCGCTTCGCGACGCTTGCACCTATTTGTTTTTAAATTACTACAAAATGGAATGGAATGCAAACGAAAACTAATTTACTTAAGTTTCTATCGAACTTAAGGAGCACATTCTCATCAGGGCACTTGCGCTTCGCGCTCGATATTTCATTTAAACCTCGCGCTCGGCTTTATTTAACAATATTTTTCATGATTAAAACGAAAACTACTCATCCTGTTGAAAAATAGTTCGAGGGGAACTGGTAGATCTTTTTAAGGACAATAATTATGTTTCTTATTATTTTCTCTGTATCTCGCGTTATACTTATCCTATATAGTGTTCAAAAAGAAACATTTTTCATCTTTAGACTTTCTTTGATATCGTGCGTTGTTTGGCTTCTAATTCAAGTTTTATTTCATTTTTTTGGATTTTCAAAATGTTATTACCGACGCGACGCGTACTATCAACCAAACTTTATTAACCAAAAAATTTGGTTGAAACAACTAAATTTTTTTCTGAGTGTAACTTGGATTTCAAGACATTAATGATTTTATTCGTTTTTCTGAATTTTTAAGGGTTTCAAGAGGTTTTTGGGAGTTTTAAGAAATCTTAACAAATTTTAGGGTATTTCGAAGGTTTTCCTGAAATTTGTTTACGCTATTAGTTGGTTTTTCTTCTTTCAACTTCAAGTTATTCAAAAGCCAATCAGATTTGCAACAACAATGTATGCGAGATTTTCGAGACATTCCGTGACAACACTTTTTTAAGATAGGATAATGGCTTTTTGAGTTATAAAAATGTGCATTATATCGAAATTAATGAATTTTAATAAAAAATATAAAAATTAATGAAATGCATATTCAAGTGAGTACTAAAGAATATTTTCATTTACAGAATATGCATTTAATTAATTTTTAATACATGTTTTCGGCTGAAACATTGGGAAATGGTAAACAACATGAAAATATACGTTAATCTACTATTAATTTTCTAAAATTAATATTTTTTCAAAAAAAGAAGAGTGTAAAGACGTATGTTTTTTATATATTTGTTACCATTTCCTAAAGTTGAAGAAAAATTAGTGCGTTTAGAATAATGTGAAATATATAATTGGAAATTGAAAAGCTGCGCAAAAGCCTGAAATTCATACCGAAGGTATCGCAATGTATTATAATTTATGTTGCTTAAAAAAGCTTTTTACTTTTCGAGTAAGTAGTATAACAGGGCCGGTTCTGGACAGGTTAGTGTTAGTGCATGTCGGTGTGAGCTTGCGTTGGGGTTAGTGTGTGTCTGTGTGAATGTGAGTGGAGGAGGTAAAAATGTTGATGACGTCATAGTTATGATGAGTTACTTCCGGTGATAAGAATTATTAACATAAACAAATGATGTTTAAATTGTAGAAAAACAAAAGTATCGGGTTACATAGGGATTCCTGAGAGATGACGTCATATGTTTTTTCTTTTTTAACATAAACAAAAGGGGGTGTCAAAATTACAGAAAAACAAAATTACATATCGGGTTACATAGAAATTCCACTCCTGAGAAATTTAGCGTAAACAATCATAGAATTCTGAGAAATGACGTCATATTACATATTTTCAAGGTTAAACACCCCACTCCTCGAGAAATGGTACATAGAATTCCTGAGAAATGGTGTCATATTACATATTTCTATGCAAGCCTAAACCTGTTTTACCCCCACTCCTGAAAAATTGAGCGTATCATGTTACATTATACGGTATATCATGTCATATTATACGGTAGACATAACAATAAGATAAGTAATTCTAAGAAATTAGGTAAAAAGTCCTATATGAACCGCAGCACATCCCTTATTTTTTCATTACTACAGTTACTTGTACACCATTCACACGTGTCAGTATTCAAGTGTTGCTAAGCAAATAAAAGTTTTTTTCGACTGATGCATTTTGTTTGATGGAGACTGGTTTTGGATTTTTAGACGAAAGCTCATCAGTGACTTTAATACATGAATGGTTAACAATTGGTAAACGAAATACCAGATTGTTGAATAAAATCCTAAAGCAAAGAAGGAATGCATCAGTTGGTGAAAAGATGAAGTTACTAACAACAATTGGAATTCTTAATTCAATAAATAGGAATATTAAAAACCTGCAGAAAAAAGCTAGATGTAAGACGAACAGGAAATCAGATAGGGTTCTTTGGGAAGATTTGCAAACGGCGTTTAATAGTAGAATAAGGTCTGGTTGTATAGTCAACTTAAAGCACAAAGATTTAAGCCAATTTCTTGACGATACGAAGTCAATGATTATCACTCGATTGAAAAATGCTTTGAAAAAAGAGGGAAATTTAAAGGTTAACGTGATTTTCTGTGGTAAATTCCAAGCCTTAGCAGCTGGTGAAATGATTAAGACCAATAAATTCCTTGCTACCAAAAATCAAATTATTCTCCAATCAACAAATCTAGACGATTGGTTTCAAGACTACGTGAAAGAGGATATTTTAGTTCAGGTTGAAGAGTTTAAGAGAAGTAAATCAGGCTGGTCATTGACTAAGATAATAAATTTGTGTGTAAATATAAATAGTTATACTCCATTACAAGCAGGATTCTCAACTTTTATTGAATTGCCAAAGTACATTCAAAATAAACGTGCAGTTATAAATGTTCAAAACAATGACCCATACTGTTTTCTCTAGTCTGTAATGGCCGCTCTTCATCCTGCGAAATCTCATGCTTCATTAAAAAATTAATTCTTATCCACCTTTAAAAACAGTATTAAAATATGAATATATCAATTTTCCAATTAAATTAGAAGATGTTTAAAATTTTGAATCCATTTTCCAGTTCATCCTGTTGAGGTCGGTGAAGTCCATCTTGATGATTTATCGAAGAAAAAGAAACACTGTGAAACTCAAACTATAGTCTTTAAACAAAATGCATCAGTCGAAAAAAACTTTTATTTGCTTAGCAACACTTGAATACTGACACGTGTGAATGGTGTACAAGTAACTGTAGTAATGAAAAAATAAGGGATGTGCTGCGGTTCATATAGGACTTTTTACCTAATTTCTTAGAATTACTTATCTTATTGTTATGTCTACCGTATAATATGACATGATATACCGTATAATGTAACATGATACGCTCAATTTTTCAGGAGTGGGGGTAAAACAGGTTTAGGCTTGCATAGAAATATGTAATATGACACCATTTTTCAGGAATTCTATGTACCATTTCTCGAGGATTGGGGGGTTTAACCTTGAAAATATGTAATATGACGTCATTTCTTAGAATTCTATGATTGTTTACGCTAAATTTCTCAGGAGTGGAATTTCTATGTAACCCGATATGTAATTTTGTTTTTCTGTAATTTTGACACCCCCTTTTGTTTATGTTAAAAAAGAAAAAATATATGACGTCATCTCTCAGGAATTCCTATGTAACCCGATACTTTTGTTTTTCTACAATTTAAACATCATTTGTTTATGTTAATAATTCTTATCACCGGAAGTAACTCATCATAACTATGACGTCATCCACATTTTTACCTCCTCCACTCACATTCACACAGACACACACTAACCCCAACGCAAGCTCACACGGACATGCACTAACACTAACCTATCCAGAACCGGCCCTGTTATACTACTCAGGCAATTTCCATTCTCTAACTAAAACACGTGTTAAAATCACAGGATTCCCGGACGGACCCTAAAGGACAATAAACAATGATTGAAAAGTTCTGAACGTTCAAATGAACGAATTTTTGTATTGATTGTATTTGTAACCACAAAAAGTTTATAAATATTGATTAATTTACATTGAAAATAATAAAGAATTAAATAAATTTGTAATCCTGATTGTTATTTTTAGTTGGCACAATATTTCTGGATAAAATATAATTAAAAATAAATATTTCGTTCATTTGAACGTTCGAAACTTTATTCACACAATAAACACCTAATAAAAAAAAGGGTCTCTCGTTTCCAGCCGCTCTAGTACCGGTAGATGATTCATCCAAATGAAAATGTAACTAGCTGTCAAGTTGTATCAACTTTTGTACTCATTCAATAAGCACTTTGCTTCCTGTAAGCAAATTTGATTTGCTTCCTCATAGAGGAAGCATTAAGTATTTTTTACATCAGCATTAAATTTTGATTATTTGAGAAGTTATATTCAAAAAAATTCATTTTCGAAAATTACAATAAAGCATAACTTTCTTACTTCTCAATTAAATGCATTAATCATACAGATCAATCGATTCGTCTCGATGAAAGGAATCTTCATTTCCCTTACACCAGCTTTAAATTTTCAATATTTGAGGAATTATAGTGGAAAAATGAATTTTACGAAAATTATAAAAGTACATAAAACTTTTAAAATTAAATATCTTGTGAAACCCTTGTAAGGAATTCAACTACGTATATAGTGGAATAACTATGCAAAATTTCATCAATTTATCTCTACGCGTTTTCAAAAAATTGCACACACACACACACACACACACACAAACACACATCCGGACATCATTTCAGATCATCATATTAGATATATTGCCTTTGAAAGATGTTCAAAAAAACCTTTTTTAGGAAACTGGATTTTGTCACCACTACATAGCTTCCTCTATGAGGAAGCAAAATGAAGCAGGGGTGATCCCCACCATTTCTCCTACCCAAAAAAGGACCCAACGTCGCTCAGAGCAAATGAAGAACTCAGATTATTTCCGATCCTCGAACAGGAAACTCGTTCGCTCCTGTTCGTTGGATATTTATACTTAAACTTATTTGTGTTCGCAATTAGTTGTCATAGAATTATATATCTATAAGAAAAATATGTTAGTTGTTAATATGTTAGTATATATATATTAGAAATAAAATCAGTTATTTTATCAAAGTAAAGGTTTTCTTATTTAAACTTTCCCGGGTTTATTCCAATAACTTAAATTACAGCACGAACCACCAATAAGAGCGTTCGGCAGCAGAGAGCCTGCGCAAAACGTCTCATGGTGACAGCGGTGGGATATAAGCTGTTAAAACCGGGAAAATTTAAACACATTTTTTTCTAAACATTCAAAATTAAAATCCGCGAGTGAAAAGTGAATTTGAAAATTTAGGCACCTATTGAGATTTAAAAATGGCTCCCAGAAAAACCAGAACAGCCGCTAAACTGGCTGCCAATATTCCGCGCGTTTGACGCTCGATTCGTGGGGTACGTTCTCCACCGGTACCAACAGATAACGCGAGAGACGGTGCACCCAGTAGCGAAACTAATAATTCGACTCACCCTTCAAGTGCGATTGGAGGCGCAATTCAGCCGTATATTAGCGGATCTGGAAGAGACGGGACCAGCGTTAGTTTCATTGCCACCGACCAGAACCCGGGTAGTAGTATCAGCAGACGCGAAATCGACATGATATCTACGGATATAATTAGGCGAATAAATAATGTACAAGACGGGAACAGAAATTTGCGCACGGAACCACAAAACTCGCCCCCCTTCCTGGATGAGAATATAAATGATAAGCGTGGATGTGGATTGATATGGAGATGGAAAGAGATAGGTGGAGATAGGCGAGAAATAGAAGGAGATAGAAAGAGATAGGATTTCTGTCTCTCAACTTGCGTGCAGAATGCATTTTTCTTAAAGTTTTATATGTTTTACTATTTCAAATTTTAACTCTTACAATCAAAAAGCAGGGTTTGTAATTTTCTTACAATTAGCAAAAATTACCATTTGAAATAGTAAAACTCACTGAATTCCAGGAAAAATACGTTCAGAGCGCAAGTTGACTATTTTAAATGGTAAATTCAGCTATTTTCTTTTTTCCGTGAATCCCCTCTTTCCTCTATTTTATCTTATTCCTTATCAGCTACTTCTATCCACTTGATATTTCCTTGCATCAATATGCTTCCACTCCTTTATTTTTTAACCCACTCTTCTTTAACTTATTATTGATATATTTTATTTATTTATAAAAATAAATTAAGAGAATTTACATATTATATGTATACCTATAGGTCACGCCTCAAATATACTCTCAATTAATTACCAATAACTACTTTTTTTAAATAATGAAATAATTGAATCGAAATGAGATAAACAAGGATAAATTTGAATAGAAAAGAGTTAAATTGAAACAGATAAAAAGACATTCAAAAAGATAGGTTTATAAATAGGTTGGGACAGAAATCCGGGGATTGAAATACATAGCAATCAATGTTGATTGACATGAAGATAGAAAGAGATAGATAGATGAGAATGGGGAAGAGATTGAAATGGATACGAAAGTGGGATAGACAAGGAGATAGAAAGGAATAAACAAGAATAGACGAGAAGAGATAGAGGGAGATAGAGAGACATAGAATGGAATAGGCGAGAGATAGATAGAGATAGAGAAATGCGGATTGAAAGAGATAGGCGTAAAAGTTGAATGAAATGGAGATAAAAAGGAATAGAGAACTGGAGATTAAAGGAGATAAAAGCGAATGGAAATTGACAAGGAGATAGAAGGGGATAGACAGGTATATACAGAGATAGAGATAGAGAAGTGGGGATTGAGAGAGATAGTCGTTGATGTAGTTTGATATGGAGATAAAAAGAGATAGACGAGGATAGGCGAGAGATAGAAGGAGATAGAAAGGCATAGGATTTCTATTTCTTTACTTTCAGCAAGGCTTTCCACCTTTCTCAGAAAAACTGCAAAAAGTTCTGAATTGAATATTCGGTAACAACTGGAAATCTTAAATTTGTTTGAGATCAAACAATTTCTCACTGTTTGCATTTAAAAAATCACAGCAAATATAATAGAATTAAATTTAAGAAAAAATCTATTCCCGCTGGGTAAATTAACCTGGAGGTAAAAATTAATTATTAAATAGACAAGAAATGTAAATTTTCTTTTGAAACCATGAAATTTTGAATTATGGAAGTTGTTGCTATGGAAATTCTCTCTTTGACACCATCTTCTTCATTATATATCTCGACTAGAGACACTTTCAGACCTTTCAAACCCCCTCCTCCATCATGGCTTTATTTCGAACAATTTTCCAAATTTTAAGTGTAAATTCACAAAAGGTGAAATTTCCATTATTTTTTTTTCACTCCATATTTACATTTCTTTAAACAAACTTCAATATTTATTTAAGTTTTATAAATCACTAGAAACCGAGCCAATATGCCAAACTTTTGGACAACGGTCCAAAGTACGCTTCAGGAATATATACAGAATATGTAAGATCGTTACGTAACTTTTGGAACAATTCAGATTCATCAGTTAAATGTTCTTCTTGTAAGAAACCACCAAATAACCCGTTAGTAACAAAAGGAGATCCATCTAAGTGCTTAAAAGGTTATCCAAAATTATTGAAAAGGTTATCGTACTTTTTGACAGATACAAAATGTTTCATAAGTATTAGGATATATTAATAAATGAATTCTATTCTTTCATATTAAAATAACAAAAATAAATAAAATAATTAATGATTTTTTCTTCTATAAATTTAATCTCCTGACGAAGTGAAAAAAAATCTTCAACCCTGTGTACAGCAGTCTTTTTGGACGTATTTATTCGGTAAAGTGGAAACAAATTCCAGTGATTCCATTCCAGATCCTTCCACATGCAGATTGGCTTACAAATACAAAGAAAGTTGCAGGTAATTTTCATAATTAAGGCCATATAAGACTTACCCGATCTCTACCTTACCGACATTTTTTTCTCTGCAACCTTTGTTTGTTGCACATTTATTGAAATATCAAATTGAAAATTTCTAAAATTAAAGAAAATATGCTTAGCTATGTTTATCTAGAAAACATTTTTTTATAAATGTCAATATTTAGGACCAGAGAAACGTACCTTAATGCTTTAGCTTTAATTTTAGAAATGTTCAATTTGATATCTCAATAAATGTAGACGTAGCGTTGGCAGAGAAAAAAATGTCGGTAAGTTAGGGATCGGGTAAGTATTACATGGCCTTACACTCAACTCTTGCTACATCAGCAGCCCTATCAAAAGCCTCGGATTGAAATTAATTCCGAATCAATTCGAAATTTTCCGAATGATTCTGGTATTTGTATCCGAACCAAACAGTTTCATTCCGATCTAATCTGAAGGAAGTTTTCAATCCGCACTCATTCGAAGCTTGTTCGAAATCAATCCGAACCTTTAATCGGAATGAATCCGTCAATCAGAATTAATCCGCGCTTTCAATCAGAATAAATCCATTCAATCCGAATAAATCCGAATTTATCTTACATTTAGGAATCATTCAGATTGACTCGGTTAGACCAGATTAATTCGGATTCATTCGGATTAAAGATTCGAATTGTTTTTGAATGGTTTCCGGATTAATCCGGATTGATAACTTACTTCGGATTAGATCTGAATGAAACCGTTTGTTCAGATACAAATTCCAAAATGATTCGGATTGATTCGGAATGAACTACAATCCAAATTTTCAATCTGGATGATTCCAGTTAATCCGATTAATTAGGATTTTATATCCGAATGAATGAGAATTAATCCGGTCTAAACGCATCAATCTGAATTATTCCGAAAAATTCGGATTCATTCGGATTGACTGGATTTATTCTGAATGAAAACACGCATTAATTCTGATTAACTCGGATTTGCGGATTCATTCGGATTAAAGGTTTGGATTAATTTTGAATGGGCTTTGGATTAATTCGTATTATTTCCTTCAGATTAGATTGGAATGAATCGGATTGATTCGGAATGAATTTCAATCCGAGTTTTCAATCAGAATGAATATGAATTCATCCGCCTTTCTCGGATTTATTCGGATTGAAAAAGTCCTGATTAATCGGAATAACCGAATTCAATCGAATTGAAAGTCTTGATTGATCGGATTAACCGGAATCATTCGGATTAAAATTTCGGATTAATTCTGATTAATTCAGATTGCCGGATTGCTTTTGAATGGGCATCGGATTTATTTGGATTGAAAACTTTCTTCGGGTTAGATGGGAATGAAACCGTTTGGTTCGGATACAAATTCCAGAATGATTCGTATTGATTCGGGTATTTGGTTGAAGTTTCAGGCGTCTATAGTCTGATGTTTTTTTCTTCGATTTATTGGAATAAAAATATCAACAACAAATATCTTCCAAAGTTTTCAAAACTTAGTATTTATTTAATAACAGAAATTTCTCTGTTGTTGCCCGAGATTTTAAAAGATTTCATAGAATTTCAAGGGATTTTCAGACATTTCATAAGATTGCAGAAATTATAGAAGGATTTTAAGAGATTTATAGTGATTTAAAGTTATTCGAAGAATTAAAAAGACTAAAGGATTCTAAAAAGACTTGAAAGTAGTTATCAAAAGGTTTTTTCAGATATTTTATAAATAAAAATTGTAAAAGGATTGTAACAGATTTATAGTGATTTTAAGGAATTTCAAGGGATAAAAACACTAAAGGATTTTAGAAAGCGTTGAAAATTGTTATCAAAAGGTTTTTTCATAAATTCTACAAGATTTCAAAGCATTTTAACTGATTTTAACGAATTTGAAGGAATTTGAAGAGATTTCAAGAAAGTTTAAGAGAATTCGAAAATTTTCTTAACATTTTAAGGATTTCTAAGAGTTTGAATGATTGTTAAAAGATGTCCTAGAATTATAACGCATTTTAAAGGGAGATTTTTAGGATATTTAAAAGATATCATAAAATTAAAAAAAAAATTTAATTAATTTTTAAATTTTTAAAGTTTTAAAGTTTTTCAACTTTTTTTATTAAATTTTCTTTTAAATTTTTAACCTCATTTATAGAACCCTTTTAAAAACATTTAAAATAACTATAAACTTTGGGTAAAGTCCTTGAATTGTTTTAAAATCCTTAAAAACATTTATAAATTCTCTAGAATCCTTACTAAATTCTTAGAATCATTTAAAACATCTTGAAATCGTTTAAAATATTTCGAAATCCCTTGGAATTCATTAAAATTACTTGAAAAAAATTGAAATTTTGTGAATTCCTTTGGAATTGATTAAAATTCTCTATAAACACTTGAAATTTCTTGAAATCCCTTAAAAATCACTTAGTCTCATGAAAGTGAGGTTCTTAAAAATGTGTCTTGCAATATAGTGAAATTGATAAAAAAAAACTCAAAAATTCTTTCAATAACTCTTTTGAACTATTTTAAAAATCCACAAAAGTCACTAAAATGAAATAAAATCTCAGAATCCTTTAAAAAATTTTTAAATCCATCTTTTTATCCCTTAAAGTTCCTAAAATTCCTTCGAACTCTTTTTAAAATCCTATAAATTTTCCTGAAATCTTTTGAGACATCTCTATACAAAATCCCTTAAAATCTTTTAAAAGCTTTTAAAAACTTTTAAAATCCCTTGAAATCTCTTAAAATCCCAAACAAAACCGGGTAAATTTCCGCTAGTAAATAGAAATAAAATAAAATAATCTTAGGAACTTTTTTTGACATTCTTAATCCAGTAAATATAAAAAAAATTAAATTAAAAAAATTCGTCGGACTAGATGTCTGAAACTTCATTCGGAATGAATTTCAATCCGAATCTTTCACTAGGGAGTTGTAAACATATTACTGGCATTAATTTTTCCGATAGAGAAGAAGACCCACGATTATGTGATCCTCGTTACTCAGCCACACCTGGAGATGTTCTTTTATATACCGAATTTTCAAAACCATCATCAACTGTAGAACCGCAGCCACAACCACCTCCAGGTTTCAAAATTCCGTCGTCAGTAACATGTAAAAAAATAGCTGATGCAGTTGCGGAACACAATTGTGTACATTTATTTCCACCATACAAAGCTAACGAATGCACATCAGACAAGTTAGTTCATCTTTTATTACAATTTCCTTCTTGCAAGATTTCCAAGAAGTTTCTGGGAATTTTAACGATTTTCACAAATTTTAAGCAATTTCGAAGGTTTTCGTGAGATTTTAAGAGATATAAAAAGGTTTTAGGAATTTCAAGAGATTTTGAATCTTGTCGTAGAATTTCGAAATTTCCAAAGGGTTTTGAGAAAAGCTAAAAATATTTTAAAGAATTTTAAACGTTCTCATGGAATTTCTGGGAATTTTAAGAGAATTCAAGAGGTTTTAATTATTTTAAAAAGATTTTGTACAATTTTATATTTCGAATAATTTTAGGCAATTTCACGAAATATTTCTGATTTTTAAAAGATTTTAGGAAATTTTTAAGGATTTCATGGAATTTTATAAGATTTCTAATAATTTCAATGTATTTTAAAGAATTTAAAAGTATTTTAACTGCTATTATAAAATTTTAAAGAATTCTAAGAAGTTTCTGGAAATTTTAAAAGATATAAAAAGATTCTTGGGATTTTAAGCAATCATGAATCTTGTCGTGGAATTTCAAAATTTCGAAAGGTTCTTGAGAATTTTAATTATTTCTCATAAAATTTCCAAGCGAATTTTAAAAGAATTCAAGGGGTTTCAATAATTTTTAAAAGACTTTCGCATTTTTAAGGGTTTTATTAAATTTTGTGAAATTTCTAATAATTTTAAGGGATGTTACGAGATTTTTATGCCTTTCAAAATATTTTATGGGATTTAAAGGATTTCAAAATTTGTAAGGGAATCTTGAAGATTCTGTTTATTTGAAAAGGTTTTCACGAATTTGAACAGATTTTAAAAAGATTTTTAAAAGATTTTGTTGTCAGGGTATTTTATTCAGGGATTAAACAAAATTTTTGTTTTTACTAAAATATTTTGTAGAATTTATAAGGATTTCAAAGGCTTTCGTAAAATTTGAAGGACAAGAGCAAAGCAACACAGTCGCGAATATTTTGTTTTTCTTCTTACAACTTCAAGTCATTTAAAAGCCAATCAGGGTTTATAACGACAACATTTTTTAAAATAGGATAATATAAATATTATAATTATATAATAT
>UCOH01009794.1:0-13903 GCA_900474275.1 Synergus japonicus
GCCTTCCACCCCCAATCAAATGGATCCCTCGAAAGATCACATCACGTGTTAGCCGAATACCTAAAGCAATTTGTAGATAAGGATTCTGAATGGGATGATTGGTTGGAACTTGCTACCTTTTCGTACAATACAAGTGTACATGAAGGAACTAAATGTACACCTTACGAGTTAGTATTCGGAAAATTAGCGCGTTTACCCTCGAGCGAGCCTCCATCAGAACATGAAAAACTAGAAACCTATGACCACTATTTAACGAACTTAATAACTCGACTCCATAAAATGCAAGCTACAGCTAAAATAAACTTAATCTCAGCAAAGGAAAAATCTAAAAAATATTACGACAAGAAATCAAATCCACAAAATTTTAAAGTCGGAGATTACGTATTTTTATTACAAGGAGGAAAAATAAAGAAATTATCCAATCAGTATACAGGACCACATGAAGTCTTAGAGATATTAGGAAAAGGAAATATAAAAATAAACATAAAAAATAAACCAAAAATAGTCCATATTAATAGACTAAAAATCTCCAGAATTAAACAGAATAAAATACCCTCGTTTACAGATAAAAAAAAACAATCTCTAAATTATTCCAATAAAGCACGAAATCGTTACCCAATACAAATGCAAAAATTTGAAATAGATCTAATTTTACTTTTAAGAAAAATGTTAATTTAAACTAATACAATTTCCTCTGTTTCAGGAAATAAGCATCAACTGAGAAGTACTAATTAATACCATTACGTTTTTTCCCCTTCTTTTGTGTACTTTTGAATCCGGTCTCGAATCAAAGATTGTTGCCACTTAATATGCAGCTCCTTTTGCTATAACTAAAATCACGGAATTATCTTCTTGAGGCAATCCCTTAAAAAAACATAATACCAATTTCTTTGTTGTATTCTTTCATTTGAGGATCATATTGCGATCTATATTCAAAAGACCTTTGTAATTTATAACTGACTAAAACACAGTTATCCCTAGCACAACAATCCTAATTTTATTTCTATTAAGGTATTTAATCACCATAAACTCATAAATTCTTTCATCAATAAACAAGGATGTAAATCAATCCCTTCCGCACTTCTCACGCGATTAAATATAAAATGGATTCAGAACTGCAAATTATTTGCCAGCCTTTATAAAATAAATTGTTTCTCTCAAGGCACTAAAATGTAATTAAAAATGTATTTCAGTCACATGGGAGAACCAATTTCACAATATTCCCTCCATATAATTCATTTCTCGACTAATTCATAATATTGCCAATAACCTTTTAATTTACAAATTATATTTCAAATCTCACTAATATTGATTCAAATAATATAAAAGGTTAAAAATGTATTATTACCTTAAAAGTGTCCTTTCCAATATGACCGCAGTTTGGATCCACAGATATAGAAAACCTCTTTGAGAATGTACCCAGAAGTCTTTCTGAAAGTTTTCTAGCTGCATCCGTCTGAACACCTTTGCTGGTACTAGGAATCAGACTCTTTAATGTACGCTGAAAACCTAATATTCAAATGACATGTTATTATTCATCAGAATTGATAAGGTTGCGCACTCATTACCGCTTGAGCGCAAGCCTTCGCTGCTAGTCGATAAGGAACCTACTTTATCCTACACTGATTGATTTGTCAAAGACTCCCGCCTTGACGTTCACGGGAACCTAGATTTCTAATACTGAAAATGAATTTCCCCGTCACAGAATAATCCATTAGAAATATCTTTGACTTTATTGCATAAGCATTTTTTAGAAAAGTTACATTGCAGACCTTTGCGTATTTTTTTTAAATAAAATACGTTTTTGACACATTGCAATGATTTTTTCAGAACTCTAACTAACATTTAAAAAAATAACAGGACTGTTAAAAAGTTTTCCACTTATGTACTTACAATTTGTCATCATTATATTCATCCTATTTGAGAGAAACATTGGGTTTAAACATAGATTTTAAATAATATATCAAGATTTAGTGAACGATATTCTGGGTACACAGATAATCACTAAGACTTCGTTTTGAAAATATTGAGGTTAACGTTGTCAAAAACCACGAGGGTTTTTTTTTCTGATGGTTGGCAGCTTGGCAGTACATAAAAGATACTTGAGCGGGTATTTTAATGTAAATAGTAGAAAAGCATGTAAAGCGTTGGTATCACTGACATATAGAAAAACAACGTTCAGTAGGGAATTAACCTGAAATTTAACATTAAAAACTTATCATTATAATATTATATATTTTATAGTTAATATAAAATAATTTGAGATCCTTGATAGTTTTCGCAAATGATAACCTAAATAATTAAACTTATCAACTAGTAAAAGTAAGTTAAAAGTTTTATATAAGAATGATTATCTGTGTCTTCTGGAACGTACAACGATGTTCAAAGGAGACATTTTATAAATTATTGATTTTTTCTAAAATACTTAATTAATTATCTTTCCAGTTTTAAATACAGGGAGGATTAGACTTCAATTCTATGCATATATCATATTCAAATAATTTTAAACAGATCACCTATAAAGTTGCAAGTTTTTCTGACTCTGTGGGCACCTCTCCCCTATACAAGTCAACAAAAAATTTTTTTGAGATTCTGTACTAAGGTAAATGCACCAGTAATCGTTACTTTTTTAGTTATCGTCAGATGATGTAATATTTTCCATAAAACCAACATTCGTGTTGCTTTCGTATGAAAAATTATGATTTTTAGCAAGTTTAAATATCATCTCATCGAATTAACGATTCGGTTACTGAAAGAGACATTTTTTGTCTATGACGATAACTAACGCATTTGCATTATTTAAATTTTAATCGTGAATATAAATTAATTTTAATTACATATCATATTAAGCAAAACAAATTATATGTTTTAAACTATACTCTGAGTACATCAATAATTTACGAAAATCGGAATCGTGTTTAATATGAACTAATAAGGAAGAAAAACTTAACCATACAGAAAGTATACATAGCACCAGCACAGGCCAGTCTAGTTCGGTGTGAATAGAGAGCCATGAAAATTCTGTACTGGCGTCTGGCGCTAGCATAATTCTAATCTTCCACGAATTATTTCCACACGGGCTCTTTTCCAAACAATGACAACAATAGCAAGGTTCGATGACTAACATTCGAAAGTCACTGTTTAAATACAAGTATGAATTAAGAAATAAGAATCGCGTAAACAGAGTCATAAATCTCTCTAAACAATTACAAGTCAATCACAAGAAAAAAATCGAATTTTACAGAGTTGAATAATATACAAATATGGTCGACGAATTCATGAAAATAAATCACTTGCACAACTGTCTCTCGTTAAAAAGTAAAACGCTAATTCAATTGATACTCCACGTAAAGAACGATAGCAATTGATTAAAATATAAAATAGATCAACTATTTTTTCTCATTTCTCGTCTATTGTAATTGTATCTCTATCTCTCTACCTTCTTTTCCATGTAAATTCGCATCTATCTTTTTTAATCTCCAGTTTCACGAACTCTCTGGTTCCTTGTAGGGAAGAGCAGGGTACAGAGGACCGTTAGGGCACAAGGGTTCGCTTCAATGAAATTGTATTTTGTGTTGCGATCTCTTCGTAATAGCCGTAATTACATTCTTTAATGATTATTTAAGTTCGTGTCAAGTCGAGACGCATTTTGAATTAACGCTTTTGGAAAAAAAATATAAAAAACGAAAATTCAAGGAAAGCTTATAAGACACTTTCATACATATAGACTTCTAATTTGTTGATAAATGCTTTAATTGTTGAAATGTTTATTAAGTATATGTTAGTGTTCACTTAGCTTACTTTTTGTCAACGTTTCGTTACCAGAATGTTCGATATATCAAATGTAGGTTAGCATTATTTTTGAATAGACTGCGGGGGCACAGAGGACCAGGTAGTTTTGGGACACACAGGACCTATGCAAATTGCGACTATGTATTCTATATCCTCACTGTTGCTAGAATATTTTTATTTATTTAAATATTTTTTATTGTAGATGGTGCACATGCACCATGATGCATGTGCTGCAGTAGACGAGGAAGACGAATATATAATTTGTTTGAATTGTTCTTAAACATTGTATCAAAGATCTTTAATTTCTTTCTTTATTTCTTTTTTTAATAATAAAATACGTTTAATAGCAAAAATTTATACTTTATATATGACTTACATACGCGGGGCACAGAGGATCGGCAAAGTCCTCTGTGTCCCGCAGGCTGGGGCACAGAGGTCCAAAATTTTTTTTCTAAATTTGTTATTATATACTCGAATTAAAAATAATAATGTATTCTAGCAAAGCATTTATCGAAAGTAGATAGTTTTTGCAATATATACACCAAATTTCAATTAAAACTACGTGTTATTTGTAATTATATCGGAAATTATAATCCACCCGTTTTGAAATAATACTCAGAAAACCGCAAATTTTTTCTTACATTTTCTCAGAAAATGTTCATTTTCTTTTTTTCAAAAAAATGAAAAATATTGACAGCCCTTAAGCATCTCTAAGTCCTATTTCTATTTCTTCTCTGTCTCATATATGTGCATTCTTTATAACCAATGACTATATTGAACCTGTATTCATAATTTATGGTGTTTGTTTATTGTGTATTTATATATTATTTTCGAATATATCTATTTTACATGTCAAACTGCCCATAAAAGTAAAGTGAAAATAGACTAGTCCCATTTCTATGAATAAGACTAGGAAATATTTTATAAATCTTAAACAAAAAAGAAATCCGACTTAGGAAAACTAAAATGTAATTTCATACGCTTCTAGAATAAAAGAAATTACACATAGAATAGTTGATGCTCATAACCTAAATAATCATGGTGTAGCTAGTAAACAATTCGAAAAAGAAATAGAGAAATTCGCAATTGATCATTTCATTAGAGGTCTCAAACCAGAACTAGAAATAAGAATAAGAACAGCAGAAACATTTTCGGAATTAACAACCAGGGCGATAGAAATAGAAAGAAGACTAGCAACAAATAAGGAAATTAGAAAAGAAACGCGTAGTACTCCACAAACTTCTTTAGGAGAATTATCTAAATTAAATAATAAAATACATCATACTAAAAATGAAAACCCACAATGTCAATTTTGTAATAAATACGGTCACGTAGTATCCGAATGTAGTAGTCTCATTGAACAAATATCAAATAATCAAAATCCACAATCAAACTTTAATTTAATGATAAATATAATTTTTAGAGACAATAATTTAACAATTATTCAAAAATTGTCTCTAAACTATTCAATTATATGTTCAGATAAAATACAAACCAGTAAAAATTCTAAGCTTTAATTGCCGCGCCTTTAAGTCAACTATTAAAATAACATAAACAATAATGAAAAGAAAAATTACATCAATAAAAAAAAACTGAAGCGATATAGTGTTTTTTGTACAAAATTTCAAACCTTATGTTTATGGTAAACAGTTTACATTCGTTACTGTTCATAAACCAAAACTATGGTTTCAAAATTGCAAAAATCCTTGTTCAAGAGTAATAAGATAGAAGCTAAATTAGCTAAATATCATTTGTGAAGTAATAGTTATTTAACAATTTTTTAAACAATTTGAAATATCTCGAAAAAGGTATCTTCGGTTTGAATACAATTTTCTGTAATTTGTTATTATAGTTTGTGGAACATTGTCCCAAAATTAAAAAGTGGGCAGCTCAATACTTTATTTAATATGATTATTTATATCGCGCGCGAGCTGGGGACTCGGGCGAGGAACGTCAAGGATACAATAATAGATTCCAGGCAATTGCATTTTAATTATTATTACAGTCTAACGATACAACAAATTTCAGTACCTAGTATGGTTTTACAACCCTCAAAACGTTGTTTCAGAAAATCAGCTGCTTCATCCTAAGATTTCCTGTACGTATAGACAATACAAATATTTGACTTCGAAGGATTGCGTTGAACCCATTCATAGAACTCTAATGGAGTTATGATTTGATCATTAAAGAACCTTTGAAGACTAGCTTTTCTAGCTTTTCTCTTGAACGATAGGGGATTGCGACTCAAAACAAAAATTGATTTTCGCTGTCCAAATTTCAAGACTGTCAGCTTCTTACGTTCGTATAAGAAAAGGCAATCATAAAAAGTGTCGATTTAATATTTATTTGTTTTCAAATTTGTTATATAGTTATACTGTAATAATAATTAAGATGCAATTGCCTGGAATCTATTATTATTTCCTTGACGTTCCTCGCCCGCGCCACCAAGCTCGCGCACCACTCAGCTTGCGTGCGATAGAAATAATCATATTAAATAAAGTATTAAGCTGCCCACTTTTTAATTTTGGTACAATGTTCCACACACTATAATAAAAAATTACAGAAAATTTCATTCAAATCGGAGATACCTTTTTCGAGATATTTCAAATTGTTTAAGAAATTATTATATAACTATTACTCAACTAGTGAATTTTTGACCATTCAAATGTGCACATTCCAGTGAACCATATTGCACATTTGGTCCTAAAATTTCAAATCCTTATTTGAAAAATAGGCGATTTGAGAAGTATTATAAGAAAACCTGCTTTTTTTGGATCGAAAAATTGAAAAATCGATATCTCGAAAATAATCAATATCATATTGAAAAAAAAACACGTGTCCTTTCTTTTTGTCTATAAAAAGAGAAACAAAAGTTTCAGCGCAATCAAAATTTTGGTTGTAAATTTGAAGTAGAATGACCCTATAAAATTTTTAAAATGTAATATATTCTTGTAAAAATACTTGAACACGTATTGAGATCTTGGTTATGCAAAGAATGTCTACAAATAGTTATAGTGTGGACATAAAAACGACATTCATATACAAATACACACGTATATACAGAAATACACACATACATACAAGTATTCATCTGGATAAATGATTAGAATTCTGTAGTAGACAGCATTTATCAACTGAGAAAAGTTTAATTAAACTATGATTAAAATATTGGAAAATGTAACGATTAATTTTAGGGGAAGGGAATTAATTTCGTCGGAATCTCTTAAATTTAGTTAAAAGTCACCGTAATAAATTCAAGGAAACTGGTTAGTATAACTGACATTATCATGTTAAAATGTCTATGATATATTATAGTGTCACTGTTATGTGATTTTAATTTAAGATTATACTACACTTTTTTCAACAATAATAATTAAAAGGATTAGATGTTAACTTTTTTATTTCTCTTTTTGTAAATTAAGAAAAAATGACAAAGAAATAGTTTTTATGGATGACAAATTTTCTTTTATTTTAGATTATTTACTCAAGATTTGTTCAATACTCACTGTGAATTTTAGATGCTTCTCCTAAAATAATATTAAATCCAAAACACTTTAATAATACCAGAATGATAAATAATGGCTTTAATAATGTTAGAACGCTCATCTTTAACATTGTTATGTAGAAGCGAACTTATCGTATGAAGACGATAATCCTCCCGACAGAAGTATTCATTATGTCCATCTTATCATTGACCCCTTAACATGAGTGCTTCTCTTGTATGTATAAATATATGAACAGTTTATTAAATGTATCCGGTTATGCACAGTAAATAGAAGATGTAGGGAATATATTATTTCTATTATCACTTAGTAAGCGTATTATATATTTATAAAGAATTATACAAATTTAAGAAATTATTTATTTTTTATTTTCATTATATAAATAATAATTTTTATTGGAAAATAAGTATTTTTCATTTCATTACTTGAATTGATTGATTCGTAGTAGTGATGCTGTTGTCACGTCCCCGCGGCGTAGTATTAATTACCATTCTTAAATATATTAATAATATTTAAAAGACCAGCAATTGTAATCCATTCTGGTAACTAGCATTTAGATTATCATTTGTTCACTGCTAATTAATATTGTATCTGTATTAAGTTTTAACCAAGCAATATTGTTATTTCGTAAATGTTCATTTTAAGCAAGTACGAACTTGTTCAAAAGCCACCCTTTCTTTAAGAAAACTATCTATTTAATATCTGACAAATTAATGTATCCCTTATAATATCTCTTTTAAGAGAATGACCAGATATCATAAACTAGAACACTATTTAGTTTATCATGCCAAGACCTATCACTTTTCGCCATAAAAATATCAATGTCACCTTCCTGAAATCAAAACAACTGTTTATCTTAAGGGGTCAGTCTAGTAACTCATTTTGGAAAAATCTATTTTTTTTGTTACTTATTTCGAAAGTAAATATATTAAGAAATATTGTGTCAAAATTTTAGAACGATCCGAGAACTCTAACATTACCTTTGAGCGCTTCAAAGGTAGGTACCTCGAGCGCGCTGACCGGCCTGACCGCGTTAAGAGTAACATCTCGTGACCGCCAGCGTATCGAAACAGGCAACCGCCGTTCATCGGAAGCTTCCAAAGAGGGCAGAACAAAGCGGAGACAGGAAAGATTGGAAGAAAGCCAATTCTTCGAACGATCTGAAGGGATCTTGTACGGTGCAGGCATCGCTGACTAGGCATAAGTAATATTTTTTTACAAATTTTCTGCAAAAAAAACTTTAAACGCATTTTTTTCGAAACAACGTTTTTACTCGCCTTGTTGATAAAATTTTCGAAACTACTGGACCGATCCTTATGAAATTTGAACCAAATATTCTTTACACTTATCGCTATGTCCCCTATAAAAAGTTTTCAAAAATTTTTTTTTACTACTTTTTTTTTTTGAAAATCGGCAAAAAAATAGTGTTTTTTTGAAGTTTTTTCGTTTTTTCTTCAGCATTTTTTTATTTTTTGAAATAATTGAATAAATTTCATAGGGGACATAGCCATTGTCCTACCGAATCTAAAGCACTTTGATTTTTTTGTTTCAGACATCCCTGCTCCGAGATTTTATCAACAAGGCGGACCTACCTTCTTTTCGAGGTGTTGCGCTAGGCTGACGTTTGTGGTCGTAAAAGTGTACAAAATAAAAAAAAAATATTATATAGTTCAAGAGTATATTTACTACGCTATAGGGCTTAGTTGAATTTCGAGTCAACAACCCAAACTGGAACCAACATTGGAGTCGGGATTCAACGACACAGACCGCAGAGTCTCATTTCAACATTATCAACCCCTAACAAATTTTGGGTAAGTAAGTTAACTATTTTACGCCTACTATCTAATCCATGGGAGAAGTCAGAGACTTAGTTTCTCCTTCTTTTTCCAGATGCGGATCGAGATATTTTCTGAAGGGTGCTGTCAATGTAAATTAAACAATAAACTATTTGTAAACTTGTAAATCTGAGAGTATTTCAAATCTGCGGTTATCCTCATCTCGGTATAAAGAATCCTTTTTCCCTATCTAAAACGAGGAAGAACCAACTTTGCCTATTTCTCCTATATCTTAAAGTTAGGGATATGTTGCGAATTCAAGACGTAACATACCTCAAATTTTTGGTGCATCGAACTAGGAAATTATAATCCACCCTATTTGAAATAATACTCAGAAAACCGCAAATTTTTTCTTACATTTTCTCAGAAAATGTTCATTTTCTTTTTTTTAAAAAATTGAAAAATATTGACAGCCCTTAAGCATCTCTAACCCATGCAGAAATCGCCATACTGGTTCCATTTTACCGATCAGGCCCGGGTCGGGTTGGCCCAACCTGTCCCAGATACGGCATATTTCGTGGTTTCAGCATCGTGTCAGACCCGGTGGCCGGGTTACCGCCTACGACGACACCTAGTATGTGTGCTGTGAAGTAGCAACTGATATTAGTGTGTACTTTTGAGTTTTTGACAGTTTTGACATTTTTTGAGTTATTTTTGATAAATAAGGTGTTAGCAAACAATGCCAAAGTGCAAAAGTACTCCGCGGGTTCAAAAACACCGTGCGTTGATGAAAGTACCATATTTACGTGACGGAAATGCAAGTAAGTAAAAACCTAACCTTAATTTTAAATTTATTATTAAACTTGTTTATAAATATTTATATATCAACGCTATCCTCAATTTATATTATCTTTCTTTTCAATTAATAAGAAGCTATTTAACTTATAATTTAGAACCTATTTAATAATTACGATATTAATTTATAAATATAAAATAAGAAATATTTCATAACTTTTTTCTAAAACCTGAAGAACTTTTGGTGAAGAATTTTAAAACAGTTATCGAAATTTTCATTGACTGGGTCGAGATGTAGAGAGTTAATGAAAATTTTGATAACTGTTTTGGAATTCTTCACGAAAAGTTCTTCAGATTTTATAAAAAGGTTGTGAAATATTTTAAAACTTTTGACCTATCCTAAAGTCGATAATAAACGTGTATTTAATTATACTTTAAGTTCTGAAGCTGATGCCGAAGATGAAGATGAAGATGAAGAGGAAGAAAGTATTAACTTTGATGAACCGGAAGATATAGGAAATTAAATAAATTGTGACAATCCAGATATCGGCAACGCGTGTCAATGTCCAAACGCAGATTTAGGTGAGAAAATGCATTTTTATTGTAATATATAATTCAAAATAATCGAATAAGCAAGTTTTAATTTGTACTGAAAAAAATGGTTTAGTTCCAATTAGACGTATCGCTGGATTTCGTTATTCCTAGAAATATAGCTGTATTACTTACATATCTTAAATATCTAACTGTATTTCAACTAAACTTGCCACTTAGAAATTATCTAAGTAAATTAACTACATAATTTCTAGATGACAAATTTAGCTAAAACAGCTAGATATTTAGGCAACACAACTAGATAAGTAAGTAATGCAGCTATATTTCTAGGAATTACGAAATCCTCAAATCGTAATACATCTAGCTGAAACATCTAAAAAAAATTTTTAAGTGAATATAAAACAAATATTTTCCATAAAACTTGTTTCATTACATATACATTTTTACATCTTTAGATTCCCAACAATCCAGTGGATCAAAACCAGGTTCTGAAGATGCCAGTGTACAATCATCGGGTTTTGAGGTATCTAGTAGTTCATCAGATTCTGAGGAATCTAGTAGTTCATCGGATTCTGATGGAGAATACATCCACGAGATTGTAGAAGCTATTGAAGAGGAGCCAGAAGAAGTGAAGGAGTTTCGTGTTTTGGCTGTAACGAAAGGAATTGAACAAGAGACCATTAATGGAATTTTGAAGATCTTCCGACGAAGACTGTTGCCTCAACTATTTAAATCAGCCAAAAATTTCTAGGAACATCTTCTGCGATCTATGAAATAAAAGAAATGCAGGACTCCGATGAATCAGTTGGAGAATATTTTTATTTTTCCATCGAAACAGGCTGCAAAAATGTATCGACCCTAACGTGCACAAGAAGACTACAATATTTTTGCAGTTTAATGCAGATGGAGTATCATTGACAAAATCTGGTGAAAAGGGCTTTTGGGTGTTTTCGGGAAAGGTACACTATAAACCCGATATATACAAGCCGTTCCCAGTGTTTATTTATTGTGGAAATTCCAAACCTGCTAGCCTGGATGATTATTTGGAGGATTTCATTACTGAAGTGAATAATTTACAGGCTAATGGCATCACAATTTCAAATCAAAGATATAATGTCAGGATTCATTGCTTCATTTGCGATACACCAGCAAGGGCTTTTATAAAAGGTACTAAAGGTCATACAGGATTTTATTCCTGTGAAAGATGCGAAATCAGAGGACTGAAAGAAGATCGCGTAACACAATTTCCTCTTATAAACTGCCCAGAAAGAACTGATGAATCCTTTAGGGCACGTTCGCAACCTCGTCATAATAAGCGCGAATCTCCACTTTTACAGATTAGACCAATTTTAAACATGATTTTCATGTTTGTTCTTGACTTTATGCATCTGTTCTGTGAAGGGATTATGAAGCGACTTTTAATGCATTGGTTTTTTATTCCTGGCCCCTCAAAAGTAAGTCAACGAATGAAAACTGAGGTTTCAAGACGACTTGTTTTTATTCGTAAGACTATTCCTTGTGAATTTCCAAGAAAAGTACGAGCATTAAATTCTATAAAAAAATGGAAAGCAACGGAATTTAAATTCATCCTTTTATATTGCGGTCCAATTGTCTTATTAAATATCTTTTCCGTTAATCGCTTTAAAAACTTTCTTCTGTTACACGTAGCTTCCAGAATTTTATGCAACGAGAAGTTGATTGAAAAATATCAGCAGCATGCTAAAATCTATCTGCAAAGATTCTTTGTAGGTTTGCGTGGATTGTACTCCAAAATGCAAGTTTTGAATAGTCATTGCGCTATTCACGTTGCTGACGACGTTATAGCAATGGGGTGTAACCTTAACAGAATTTGTGCATTTGGATTTGAAAACTTTCTTGGCAAATTAACAAGCCTTATCCGATCTGCAAATCGTCCTTTAGCTCAAATTTGTCGTAGATTACATGAACTATCTAAGATAGATTCTCCAAAACCACAAATTCCTTACAAAATTCAAATTTTTAAATGTGTTGGTTCAAATATCTTAAAATTAAAGTACAAGGAATGTACTTTGAAAACAACTTCGCCAAATAATTTCGTTATGCTTAAAAATAAATCGCTTTTCAATATTAATAAAATGACTCGAACTCCTGAAGGCATAGAAATTCAGGGCAACCCTTGGAGAATAAAGCGGTCATTATTTGTATATCCTACTGACTCTAAAGATTTGTATATGTGGGAACTACGTAGAATTTCAAGCGATGAAATACTAACTTTTGATGTCAATTATATCAGACGCAAAATGGTTAAATTGGAAATGAATTTGTATGAAGGAGGTCCTATCAGAGTGTTTTGTATGCCTCTTCTGCATCATGAATAAATTAATGCAAATGGTTCTCCATAAAAAGTGTCTACTTCATGTAAAAAAAAAATTAAAATATTTTTATTAATACGTCGTCAAATTTCATTGTAAAATAAAGGGGATTTTCCTTATTTATTTATTGATGAAAAAATGAAAGTTTTTCAGATCTTGAGTATTATTTTATATAAAAAAAAGAATTAGTATATTTATATATTGTACTAATATTTGTATTAATATGATTCATAAATTGGTAATATTTCGAATATAAATGTGTTTTCTATAGAATTTCTGCTTCATTTCAAAATCCGTAAATAAAATATAAATCCCCAGTACTAAATTTTCGGAAAAAATATTCATTATATAAATGATTGTTAGTCGTTTAGAAATGTTTTATACAAAAGTAAGCAAATCATTTAAAAACTGAAAAAGACATTAGTTTACAGAATATTATGAAGTTTGTTACATAACCTGTATGAAGATACAAGTTTTTACAGTATTTTTACTTATTTATCGAATATAGTATACCGACCCTTCTGACTTTACAAACTCAATGGGTAATTTTTTAAGTATACATATTAAAAAAAATCTAATACCTTCTCTGATGAGAATGTAAAAAATATAGTGGATATAATAGAAAAATAGTAATAGAAAATAATGTGTTGGCAAGTTAATTTCAATTCGAATTTACCAAGTTAATATCGATGTCGACATTGCCGACCGAGTTTACGTCAGTGAGAATAACCTTTGTGAGTAGTGGCTAGGCTACTCGCATGTAAGGGATGGATAGGAGGTGAGTGAGAAAAATGACAGGTCGAATCGAGAACCACAAATTTTCTAAAGAACAATATAATATTTATTTACTAATAAACAATAAGAGGCAACGACATAAGCCTACCTTTGGCAACTTCGGAAAATGGATGGTGATACACTTCGGTTATCGGATATCGGCACTTTTTAGTTACAACTTGTGGAGAGAAAAGAGCTACTGCGTGAGGACACCTCGTGGAGACTGAGTCGGAGATGCGAGGCAGACGCTTCACTATTCAAAGCGACAGCGTCCCCCGCCAAACCGTAATATACAGGGCCGTAACTTGTCACGTATCTAGGGGTTCTATGTAACTATGTTACAACCCCCCCTCCTCCATAG